>ML685929.1:1159099-1249510 GCA_007922175.1 Pelusios castaneus | reverse complement strand
GAAGAGAAAGGAAGGCAGGGAAGAGGAAGACAAAGAAGAGAAAAAGAAAAAAAGGAAAGGAAGAAAGAAGAGAAAGGAAGGCAGAGAAGAGGAAGGAAGGCAGGGGAGAGGAAGACAAAGAAGAGGAAGAGAAAAAAGAGAAAGGAAGCAGCCCCGGGGGTCTGGAGGGGGCGGTGGGGGGCTGCCGGCCTGCGCGGGGGTCCCTCCTTGTCCCGACCCCTACCCCTCTAACCCGGCCCGTCTCCTTGTCCCCCCACCCCTCTCCAGGCCTCCCTCCAGCCCCCTTACCTGGCCGGAGGCTGGGAACTACAGCGACGGCCGGCAGAGCTGCTTGCCGGCCAGGCCGCTCCCGCCCTGAGCACGCTGTATCTGCGCATGCTCAGGGCGGGAGATTTGAATCTCCCCAGCCCGGCCGCAGCCTGCACAGCTGGGAGGGAGCACCGGCGGGGACCGAACGCAGCCCGGCAGGGCAGACAGACCCCGGCAATGGAGCCTGATCCTGGCCCCGTGCCAGGAGGCCGACGCTGTCGGGAGGTGCCGGAATGCCGTTCCGGTGCGTTCCGCCAGAAAAAAAGCACTGGAATAAACTGAAGAGTGGATGGAGTTGTGAGATACCAAGTGAGGCAAAACACATACACTCTGCTTTCAACTATTTATTGACAAACTCAGAATAAGTCTTCATCAAATGAAAGCCTATACTGAGTCCCTAGAGCAAAAATACCCATAGTACAAAACTACACTCATAAATGTAACTCACAGCTCAAATTCCAGAGCACACTATGCAATATATAGGAAATTCCAAAGGGGTAGCCGTGTTAGTCTATT
The DNA here is from genome assembly GCA_007922175.1 of Pelusios castaneus. Classification (NCBI taxonomy): domain Eukaryota; kingdom Metazoa; phylum Chordata; order Testudines; family Pelomedusidae; genus Pelusios; species Pelusios castaneus. The sequence continues at coordinate 1,248,685 of ML685929.1, read as the reverse complement.
GTAGAAAGACAACAGAGTCCTGTTGTCAATATATAGGAGTATGCTTTAATAAGGTACCACAAGATTATCAAAACTTAAAGCAGCATATGCTAAAAACCTAGAGAAAAACACCAACTGGAAGCATCACAAAGATGCAAAACTATTAACTACAAACCTAAATTCCCTTATCAGTTGCTTCCATCTCCTGGGAGAATGGAACTGGAATGGCTCTGTCCCCCACAAGATCCATCTCACACACCCCTTGCTTTGAGAACCACAAATCTAGATTAAAACTAATTCATGCAGAAGAGAGATAAAGAAAAGTGTTGTTGCTCCTCACATCTTCTTTAACCTGGGAACTTGGCCAAGCGTTGTCGAGCTTGTGTCAGACGTTTAATTCTGTCCTTCAAAGCTTTCCTCTCAGTGGTAGCATCTTTCTTCTCACGAAGCAAAATGATGAACTGATCTTTATCGTGCAGAAGTTGCAACATTGCATTCTGTAACTTTTCAGCATACTCCTGCAGGACGGAGGACTGAATGATCAAAGGAATTTGAGTAGAAAGACGATTGCCTGCACTCTAAGAGAAGAAAAAATGATCAATAGGATCATAGTCAAAGATGTATGAAGGCAGAGTGAGGGCAGCTGACATCAGCAGTGTTACTGAGGACACTCAGGCCATGTACACACTACAGGAATAATGGCTCAACAAGCCCGTTGCGCTTTAAAAGTCACGTGGCTTTTGTAGCGCAGGATCGCGTCCACACTCTGCCGCTTGTGACGGAACAGAGTCCCCCCCTGCAATTCGCGATTTCACAAGAAACCCAATTGAATTGTGGGAACCTATCCCACAGTTCCATCCATGCTGATTTGGCGCTAAGAATCCTGGGTAGAAGGAGAGTAGCGCTGAGTACCATGGGTAAAGTCTTGGTTTCCCATGGTGCATTCTGTTCCCCATGTGTCACGAGAGTTGCGCCCATTTTTTACAGTAGCGCATTGCTTCCCGGAACTCCTTTTTGCAGCAACATGGATCCAGGTCTGATCTCAACTGTCGCCTTCAGCATAATGAATACATCTCGGCTGGTGGCACAGTATGCTTTCAGCTCTGAATCAGACCAGGATTCGGATGACCCTGCACTGGTTACTGCCATGCAGAGCAACAGCACCACATTGCTGAGCTCCTTCACAGAGCATCTGCACACGGTGCACTGCCGGTTATGGTCACGAGAGACAAGCACTAAGTGGTGGGACTGCATCTTTTTGCAGGTGTGGGATCAGTGGCTACAGAACTTTCGAATGCGGAAAGCCACATTCATGGAACTGTGTGAGGAGCTAGCCCCTGCCCTGCGACGCAAGGACACCAAAATGAGAGCTGCCCTCACTGTGGAGAAGCGTGTTGCAATCGCGCTGTGGAAAATGGCGACTCCAGACTGCTACCGCTCGGTCGCGAATCAGTTTGGAGTTGGCAGGTCGACCGTCGGGTTAGCACTTTCACAAGTGTGCAGAGCCATTAATCGTGTTCTGCTCTGGAGGACAGTGACGTTGGGCAACGTGCAGGAGATCGTCGATGGATTCGCAGCCATGGGATTTCCGAACTGTGGAGGGGCAATAGATGGCACGCACATCCCTATTCTCGCTCCGGAGCATCTTGCGACTGAGTATATTAATAGGAAGGGCTACTTCTCCATGGTGCTTCAGTCACTCGTGGATCACAGGGGGTGTTTCACGGACATAAATGCGGGGTGGTCGGGTAAGGTGCATGATGCTCGCATTTTCCGGAACACGGGCCTGTACCAGAAGTTGCAGGCAGGGACCTTCTTCCCCAAAGATAAAATTACTGTTGGGGATGTGGAGATGCCCATAGTCATCATAGGAGACCCAGCCTACCCACTGATGCCTGGGCTCATGAAGCCCTATACTGGAAATTTGGATCCCAACAAGGAGCGCTTCAATTACTGGTTAAGCCGGTGCCGAATGACCGTAGAGTGTGCCCTTGGGCGCTTAAAAGGCCACTGGCGCTGTTTGTACGGGAGGCTAGACTTGAATGAGGACAACATTCCAGCTGTCATTGCGGTGTGCTGTGTCCTGCATAACCTTTGTGAAAATAGGGGAGAGAAATTTCCCCCTTCATGGGACATGGAGGCTGAGCGGCTAGAGTTTGCCTTCCAACAGCCAGCCACTAGGAGTATCGGGGGGCACAGCTGAGAGCCGTCCGCATAAGTGAGGCACTTAGGGTGCATTTTAGTGATGGGGACTCGTAGGACTCATAGGACACATTGCATCACTGTGCAGTAGTGTTCCCAAGCACTATTGGGCGCTGATTGGGGGGTGGAGGGACGGTGCCAGTGGGCGTGTACTGTACTGTGCTCGAATGAGTGAATACTAAACATGCAACAACTAATCTTATTGTGTATCAATAAAGACACTGTGCACAGTTCAAGTGATTCAATTTTATTATTATAAAACATTAAATATTTACAGTAAGCAGTGCCTGCAAAAGGGGCTATAGATGTGTGTAGGTGCGTGTCTCAATGCCATAGCTTGGTGCAGGAGTGGATGTAACATTGTACCAGGAGGGTACCTGGGCTTCAAAGAACTGCTTTGAGGGACAATGGGGCATGGGGGACAGAAAGTGTTGCTGTGGCTGCAAGGGGGGCGAGCCTGGAGCAGCTGGGTCTGCAGACCAACCATGGTCTTTAGCAGTTGGGTCTGCTGCTGCAGGATGCTTATGAGGGCATCCTTCTGCTTCTGCCTCTTCAAATTGTTCTCTTTATGCTCCTGCGGGCACTCCTGCCTCCATTGTCTAGTCTCCCTTGCTGATGCCTCGTTGGACTGCATCAGCTCCTGGAAGATACCCTCCTTGCTCCCGTGAGGCCTCCTCCTTATCTGTCTCAGCCGGTCAGCTCGTGCAGACCACCAACCGGCAAAGGTCGTTTCTAAGGAAAAATGAAACAGCATAAGTAATGCTATTGTTCTCACTTTGGTTAAGGAGCCGGTAATATGCTCTGCCGCCACATTCCGCAGTGCCCACGGGACAGGTCTTTGCCGGGGACTGAAAGGGCTTTTGCAAAGGGAGGTTCGGGTTGCCGAGACAAAGCACACAGCTCCGTGAACTATTTGCAGTGCTTGGGGCGATTATTTCACATAGGGTACTGCCATGGAAGTTGATATCTCACTGCTTAGAGTGCCTCTGCAAGCCAGAATGCATATCCTGCATGTCACTGGTTTTAAGCCAGGACCGTACGCAGCAGGCTTGTGCACAGCCATGGTTCCCACTGCTGTGCTTTGCAACTGGTGAGGGAGAGTATCCCTCTATGGGGGAGGGGAAACAGTTGCTCTCCCATCGAATTTAATAGGAGGCTGTGGAAGTACATCGAGGACACCTTCAGTGATCTCAACGGAGAGGATTTCTTGACAGTTACATCATGCGCTGATGCACTGCTCATGTAATGCACGGTAGACCCCCCCCATCCAAAAAAAAAAAAAAGAAAAGAAAGGATGAAACTCAAAACACCTATCTCCCGCCCGCTCTTCATTTGCCCGCAAAGCTTATCCAGCAAGCATAGAAACCACTTCTGATGAAACTTACCAGAGCTCCCCTCTGCTGCATCCGAAGACAGTATGGAGAAAGAATCTGGGCAGCACGTGTCAGGTGGCGTGGAGAATAGCTCCTGGCTCCCTAGTTCGGCTGCACTGCTTTCACCCTCCAGGTCATCCTCCACCTCCATGTCCTCGTCGACGAATTGCTCGTCACCGCCTGCTCTGGTATCATTTTCATGGGGGTTGCCGACGTGTCCACAGGAGCTTTTCGGGTGGTTGTGAGATCCCCGCTCAAGATTGCTTCCAGCTCCTTGTAAAATCGGCATGTAGCCGGCGCTGAGCTGGAGCGCCGGTTTGCCTCTCTGGCTCTGTGGTACATAATCCGCAACTCCTTCACCTTCGACCTGCACTGAAGAGTGTCTCTCTCGCACCCCTTCTCCGCCATGGCCTGAGAAATCTGGCCAAAAATATCGAAATTCTGCCAGCTGCCACGTAACTGTGCCTGCACAGCGGACTCTGCCCAGATGCCTATGAGATCAAGCACCTCAGCTGTGGTCCAGACTGGAGAATGTTTGCTGCGTTGAGCCACCATTGCTCTTGGAGAACACAGCTGCAGCTGCACTCCACGCCGAGCAAACAGGAAGAGTGAAGAATTCAAAAATTCCCGGGAATGATGGGAGGGCGGGTACAGTCACGTCACAGCCACAGAGCGCAGAATAAGTGCAGAAGGGATGGAATTGGAATTCTCAGACATTTCTGGAGGTTTCATATTGCGCGGCAACCATACACACACGAACTATCGCGGAATAGCTGTTCCACGGTAGCCGCTACCACCCTCGTTTTGCTGGTTTACATGTTGCGCGGTAAGATGGCTGTTACCGCGCAACAACATGGATTTGTGTGTGGACACTGTGCCTGTTATCGCGCAATAACGAGCATTATCGCGCAATAATTTTGTAGTGTGTACAAGGCCTCAGTCCTTGTGTGTGACATGCTGCATGCCATATACACCTTGTAATGAGATCTAGGCATCATTGATGCCCACCCTTAGAGTGTAGCTGTGTATGGTCTAATTCAAAGTATGGCATGTCAGGATTTTGGAATGCTCATGCCATAGTGTTATGGCTATTGTTATGGCTACATCGTACATGTGTACAGCTATGAAACCCTGTGAGGTCATGCCCCCAAATGTGTCTCACATGACTTGGATAGATGCAGACAAACAGAGCTGTGTTTTCACACCTAGCAGAGGCATGCATACAAGAACAATGCAGTTTAAGCACCTTGGCTCAGGAGGGAAAGATCAAGCCCACTGCAAGACATGGTTAATCACCTGAACCCAAGATGGCGGGGGTGGGGAGGTGGTGTCAAGGGGGTTTGGAAAGAAAAAGAAAACAACTGGGTCTATTTGAGGCTATTCTGTGGATTCCAACTTGTAAGCAATACTGAGGACAGGAAACCTACTCAGCGGAGAGGGGGAGAATCTGGCTGCAAAACTGTCAGCTGCCAGACCTGTGGGTAAGCTGGACACAGACTCTAACAATGATCTTAGTTTAGAATGTGAGTTACCGTTTATGTGATTGTGGCTTTCTCCTTGACTGATTTATCATTTGATCTCATATTAGTTTGACTTATTTTCACTTAAAATCTTACTGTAGTCAATAAACTTATATTTGTTTTATCTTAAGCAGCACAGTGTTGAATGAGAGTGTAAGGCCTCAATGGAAGTGAAACTGGTGCACATGAATTTCTTTGTTAAATTGATGGAGAAGTGTAAATGATCTTGCGAGGACCAGTGGGGGATGACCTGAACCTTGCAAGACTAGTTCCAACTGGGGCTGAAGGTGTTTGCCGGGGGACTTTTTCCACTGGTTTAGGGACCGATTACATGCAGGTGGCTGGGTGTAAGCTGCCCCAGGAATGGGGGTCACTTAGCAATGCAGGGTAAGTCAAGATCCTGGAGTGGAGAATTGGGGTGGCACAGCGGCATACCAGTTCAGATTGCAGGAGGGGAATGTCACAATGTGGCATGATCAGTACAAGGAGCAAATCTGAGGGAGGCACGTGAGCCTGCATGCCCCCCACACGTCATCTCTGCATGAGGAAATCATAGAAAATGGGATTCTGCAATTTTACAAGTGATCATTCCAATTAGAGCAGGGGTGTCCAACCTTTTTGTGTGAGGGGCCATGTTGCAATGTGTTTTTCAGTCAAGGATTCAGTGAGCTCAAAGGGGCTGGAGGGGAGGGGCTTGGCCTCCATCTTGCTGGCTTAGGACTGGAGGGGGGAAGGAACTCAGAGCTGGAGGGGAGGGCCTGCTCCTTTTCCCCAGGCCCTGCTCCTGCTCCTGCCCCGGCCCCACTCTGGCCCATCTTCCCAGGGGCTGGGGGACCGGCTGGCATGTGGCATGGGGGCCTCCAACGCAGCCCCCAGGGCCACGGGACCTGGAAGGCCATGTCGTGAGCCAGCTGGCCCCACCTTCTGCCCTGCTGGTGCTGAACTGGGTGGATGCCAGATTATCAGAGGGGTTTTAGGGGCTGGAGCTCAAGGCCCCCTTTTTGGCTGGGGCCTGGGGCTTTAGACCCTAAAGCTCCTCCGATAATCTGGCCCTGGCCCCAGGGGGCTGGATAGCAGCCTTTGGTAGGCCGGACTCTGGCCCATGGGATGGACAACCCAGAGCCAGAGGCTTTCCAGAGATTTGGCTGGAAATATAGAAGTTATGTTTAATTGACTCCCTTTCATGTTGAGACTATGACTTCTAGACATTACACCACTTCTAGCAAGGGGACACAATATTACACCTGGCAGCAAGTGATTATAACTTTACTGCAAATTGTGAACAGCAATGAAAACAAATGCTGAAAAGGAACGAGAACAACTAGGGATATTTGAATGTTTGTTGTCGATAAAGGGTCTTCTGTGCCCAGTACTGTTAAACGAGTATTGACCCAAAGCACGACTGCCTATAAAAAATGTTACGAGTAAAGGAACCGCCCCCTCCTTAAATTTCAGCTGTACGTTTTCCCCCAGGTACTCATGTTGCACAAAGTAGGACCAATGGGAGGGAAATACAGAGACAAGAAACTCACCTTGAAATATGCATTCAAGTGATAAGCCATTTCATCAATGGAATACTGTTTCTGAGATGTAACGGACTTAACATGAGCAACAACAGAACCAAAAGGGAGCACTCCAGCAGTTTTTCTAATTTCTTGTAAATCCTCGCAGTAACGATGGTCCTGACAGTAAACGACACTTCCTATTTTGAACTGATTGGCAATTACAATTTTCGCTTCCTCCTCTTGTTTTTGTTTTATGTCTTCAGTTGTACTCTGTGATTTAAAAATAGAAGAATTGATAGAATAAACCTAGTACCACCCAAACATTTATAAAATGACTTGACTTTTCAGCATCACTTAACATGAGCAACAGAACCAAAAGGGAGCACTCCAGCAGTTTTTCTAATTTCTTGTAAATCCTCGCAGTAAAGACGGTCCTGACAGTAAACAACACGTTCCATTTTGAACTGACTGGCAATTACGATTTCAGCTTCCTCCTCTTGTTTTTGTTTTATGTCTTCAATTGCACTCTGTGATTTAAAAATAGAAGAATTGATAGAATAAACCTAGTACCACCCAAACATTTATAAAATGACTTGACTTTTCAGCATCCATTCCAATGTTTCTTTTACCCCAAATGAAGCAAAAGTCAGTTCTGACCTCAGTCTATAGGGGCAAATGGTTCAAGTAAACACAGGTGTTATTATTCACTCATTCAGTCATCAACTCCTGCTCAAAATACAGCTGTAGAGTACTGTCCATTCTATGTATAGATCTAGAAACAACCTGTCTTGTATCCCTGCTTATCACAGCAGACAAGATAACAAATGGACTCAATACAGCTTTTCTCTTCATAGATATCAAAGCCCAAAAGAACAAGCCTCAGTGATTTCACTGGCAGGCTGCCCAAAGTTGTGGTCCGCTTTGTTGGAATGTAGAGGGGCAGGAGATTAAGTTGAAGCCCCCTCTCCACAAGTCATTCCTAGGTTAACTTCATCCCACAATAAACACTTAAAAGACCTGTATCTTGGAGCAGGGAGACTCCCACTTCTGAAGTCAGATGGAAAGAATGAAGCTATACCATCACCCCAACTAAACCTCTCCCATCAGCACTGAGATGGCGCTGGAGTGAGCAGAGCTGACAAAGAAGCAGCTGCATTTTCCACCCAAGGCTTTGTGACATCAACAGAGTCAGGAAGCTCAATTACAATTCAATTATGTATCAGTTTAGAGGCCAAATTATTAACAAACACTCTTGCATTAAACAAAACTAAATGAAAGTCAAGGTCTCTGCTATTTGTGCTCTGTACATCTGACACAAGAGCTCACAAGACAGACTGCCAGCCTACACGTGAGATTGTGTCACCAGTTCTCCCTTTGCCGGCTATCACGGAACTAAAGTTCCACAGACTATTTACCCCATGGGACTTCATGAATTTAACTGTGATTCCGGTCTCAGCGTCATTTCAGTGTGACCCTAGGGAGGCCAGTGAAGTTACAGTAGCGTAAAACCAGTTCAATGAGATCAAAATCAGGCCCCACGCCCTTGTGCTCAGGGCATTATTGTTCAGCCCCCTCACTTTCATAGGTCTATTGCTTCAGTATGTAACTTTACACTACACCATTCACTGAATACAGTGGTAAGACTTTTCATCACTCAGTGGAAAGTTATACAACTAGCGGACAGATTGACCATGAGTAAAGATAGCCCTAAGCACATGCCATTAATGACGATGTAGGTATAAGATACCATAAACAGCCCCCTACCTTAGCTGTTCTGAAAAGACAGAAAAAGTTCCCAAAGTGTCGCATGGCAATTTCAGTAAAAGTTTCTTGTACAAGCTCTAGAGAGAAAAAGGAGGAATAACTTCATGTCATCAGCATGTAGGAGTCACTGGCAAATTGTTGTATCTTACAGATGGTTTTAATTTGAAAGCTTCTTGGTGTATGTATTTCTATTCTGTGTGTGGTGATAGCTTTGTGATATGCATTACTTTGTGATGTGTAATATTTTGTGTTTCAAGCTGTTATAAATGTTTTCATTTGCAAATCAGTAGAATAAAAATATTTAAACTTAAAGTTTATCACCAAGTATTTTCAGTTCATTCTCCTCTGTGGTCCTGCTCTAGCAATACTTTAGTAGCCCAGTCCATTTGGTGATTTGGAGTCTCAGTATGGAAAATTTGAAAAACTGCCACTAAAATCATATTGAGTTTATCAGTCCAGTGGAGATTGCAATGGCACTCGCCGGAAACAGAGTAAAATGAATTTGACACTTCCTTCAAAATCATTTATGTCATATACTTCCACAGTTTGGATCAATATATTGTTACTAGAAATTTGATATAATTTTAGTGATAACTCTTTAATCTATACTTTTCTCTTACTTAGGTTTAAAATATTATGGTCTCAGTGAAAACATCTGCATTTATATATTTGATTTGAAGCAGTAAGTGGATGACTGAATACCTTTATATTTTACCAGTTAGCTACACACCACGAGTTATAATGACCATCATTCTCATTCCAGTCTCAAAACTCATCTTCCCCCTAAAAACATGCTATATGGAGTAAAACTAACTGGTTATAAAATCAGTTAGATAAATATGATCAAAGCTCATGGTAAACACATTGAATGAAACTTACCAGCAACTGTCTTCAACATCAGGATAGCTGGTACTTCCAGCAGCTCAATTTGTTGTTTCACAATAGCTTCAAATGTCTTGTAATTGACAAACCCTGGAAGTTCTCTTCCACGATACCGATCTTCAAAGCCCCACACTTCTTCTTTCATATACTCTTTTACTACAGCAACAATAATAGCACAGTTATTTCTAATGATTTGAAATGTTCTTGTTTTGATACTAAAATCTATGTGAAAAGTCCTGGATTTAATAAAGGGCCAACGCTATTTCTTAGTTCTCATGTGACTCTATTTAGATGCAGAAGAGTGACAGCATGCTCAGGTGAGTATGAGGAATATGAAGATTATAGATTTAAAGTTTTGACCTGTTGGATCACTGTATGCACAAACTGTGACTGTGACGTCTCCTTGGCTATGTCTCCACTTGTAATTTTAAGTCGACTTTAACTAAGTCGACTTAGTGTGTCTACACTTAAAATTAAAGTCGACTTAAGGGGGAACTTACAAAGGCGACCTACAGCGTTCATACTGGATGCCTAGGTCGACTTCTAGGGGATAGGGAAACCTTGGGCAGGTCCACGGTGGTGGTGGGGACCCCTTGTGTGCAATGGGGCAAAGGGGGACAGGGACCCTGGCAGGGCATGTGGGCAGGGTGTGATGCTGTCTGGATTTAGGGAAGCATTTATGATATTATTTTCTATGGATATCTCATAAATACTATAATCCATAGGAACTATGTCATGTTTGGTATCAATAGAAAGGTAGTAATTTGCTGGGAATGATTATATAGTTTATGTCTAGGAATTGTATTTGGATTAGAAGTTGGTTTAGTTAGGAATTTGGTGTTATATCTATACTTTAACTTATGTGCTTTTATTGAAATGCCTGAGAGAGGTGGTTGTGTAAAACCATTGTGTCCTTAATGTTAAGGAATGTGCCAGCTACAATGGGCCCAGGGAGTAACCTGATGAGCCATTAAGGACATAAGGAATACAATCATTGTGTTCTTAATGGCTCATCAGGTTACTCCCTGGGCCCACTGTAGCTGGCACATTCCTTAACATTAAGGACACAATGGTTTTACACAGCCGCCTCTCTCAGGCATTTCAATAAAAGCACATAAGTTAAAGTATAGATATAACACCAAATTCCTAACTAAACTAACTTCTAATCCAAATACAATTCCTAGACATAAACTATATAATCATTCCCAGAAAATTACTACCTTTCTATTGATACCAAACATAACATAGTTCCTATGGATTATAGTATTTATGAGATATCCATAGAAAATAATAACATAAATGCTTCCCTAAATCCAGACAGCATCACACAGGGCTCTGCCCTGCCCTTTGGGGGGCATGCCAGGCTCCCCCTATGTCCCCCCCAGCAGGGAGGGCATTGGTGTAGTCCTGGGGTAGCCCTAAGTTGACTTAGGGCTACCCCAGGGCTACACTGGCTTAATTCAACTTTAAACAGTCGAATTAAGCCTTACAAATTTAAAGGAGGTTTTATAAAGTCAACTTAATTTTCATTAAGTCGACTTTATTTTCCTTAAGTCGACTTAAGCAAGCTGCTTAAGTCGACTTAAGGAAACTAGTGTAGACGCAGGGTAAATTAAGTCGACTTAAGCAAGCTTAAATCGACTTAATTTACAAGTGTAGACGCAGCCCTTGTAGTGCTACAGATATTTGTGGGAGCAGAGTTAAAATCACGACAGGAAGGATTTCTGAATTGTCTGAGTTTTATATAACAGGCTGAGATATCAAAGGGCCTAAGGCATTTGGGTACCTAACTTCATTTGACCATTTTGAAAACACAGCTTAACATCTCAAATTTAACATGACAATAATACTCTGAATCGCTCTGCACACAGAATGACAATTATTTTGACAGTAATTAATGAACTGTGTTACCTTTAGTAAGCAGAAGTATTAGCAGACACACTTACTGCATGACTCCGAAATTTTGATTTATGTTTATTGGTCTGGTAAATCAACATGCTAACAGTCATGGAAACAGCTCTAAAGAACTGTAGGAGTCAAACTTGCATCACTGCGAAGGATTTACTTTGAGTAGCCTTAACTTTTAGGGCTGGTACAACTTCGGGTAGTATAGAACTGAGAGCCGAGATCATTAAAAAGAGTGATTGGCTCACATGGTACTTGAATACCCACAAAATTTACATAAGCTTGGGTACAGACATGGAATTTGCCCTTTTGACCTAGCTCTAATGATAGATAAGGGTGGTCAACAAGGTACTTCTACATCTATATGGCACCCATAGGGCACAGATATCTGTCAGCCCAGAATAACTTGCAAGCCAAATGCCAGTGGTTGGTACTCACCTTTCAGTGCACTGTCGTTCACAGTGCATTCCCATTCATTAAAACTTTTTCGAACTTTTGTGAATAGTCTTTGGGGTTTTTTAGCAGTTACAATTTCTTCTCCGTGCACTGAATTCATGATGTCCTGATTAAAGAGTTTGAGTTTCTGTAAAGAGACAAGATTGCAATTTAAACAACACTCCAGGGTTAAATTCAGATTCTGAGCTGTTTGTAATAATACATAACCCAAATTTTTGCAGCAGAGACAGGAAATGTTGGAGCAAAAATTTACATTGCTCCTTGCAAAACTATATAATTCACACTCTGCAGTTGCTTGTAGATTGAGCTGTGGAAGTGATATTCTGAGATGCAGTCAGAACTAACAGGCTATGGAGGGTGCTCAGCCTGCAATCTGAAGCCAGCTTACTGATGCACTGTCTTGGCCAAAAATTCAGTAAGCCCAGATTTCTAGTCCCAGTTCTGCCACAAAATTGCTGTGTGTCCTTGGGCAGGTTCCTTCACTTCTGAGTGTCTTTCTTTCCTCTCTCCCTTTGTTTGCCCTATCTATTTAGGTTGCAAGCTCTTCTGGGAAGCAAATATATTTGAGTCTGAGGCCATGTACACACGATCACTTTATCGCACATTAACAGTCATTACCGCGCGATAACAGCAACAGCGTACACACATGCAATAGGGCTCTTGCGCATCAACAGCCCCGTTGTAGCGCAATACAAAAACCACCTCGACGAGGGTGGTAGCAGTTAATGCAGAACAGCTGTTGCGCCTTTCGACTCATGTATACGCTTACCGCGCAATGATTGGCCTCCGGAAGTGTCCCAGCATTCCAAAGTCATCCTCTCTGGTCTCCCCCCCACCCGCTCTGTGGCCGTGACGAAACAGTCCCCGCCCTGTTTCGATTCCCAGGATTTTCGAATTTCTCCTCTGTTTTACTTCCTGTTCTCTTCCTCATGGAGTGGAGTGCAGCTCCGATCTTCACTATCAATGGCGGCCCATCGTGGAAGACGTGCACCCATTTGGAGCATGGCAGAGGTGCTGGACCTGATCAGCACCTGGGGAGAGTCTGCTGTGCAGGCACAGCTATGTGGCAGCAGGCGAAATTAAGATACATATGATATAATTTCTCGGGCCATGTCAGAGAGAGGTTATGAGAGAGACACTGTGCAGTGCAGATCAAAGGTGAAGGAGCTAAGAATAACCTATCACCGAGCGAAGGAGGCAAACCGCCGTTCGGGATCAGCGCCTGCTACATGCAGGTACTACAAGGAAATTGAAGCCATCCTCAGTGGGGACCCCACAACCAGTGCAAAGAGTCTTGTGGACACATCGGCCCCCCCTCATCCACTGAATGCCAGAGCCGAGCAGGATGAGGATGTGATCAATGAGGAGGAGGAGATGGAGGATGACCTGGAGGAGAGCGCAACAGCATGTAGCCAGGAGCTCTTCTGCACCCCCGCTGAGACGTCCACCCAAGACATGAATTGCAGCGTGTCCTCTGAGGTGGCAGAGGGGGGTTCAGGTAAGTTTCTCTTCCGTGCAGCTATGGCTCCTGCTAAAAAATCATTGTCCGGGGCGGAGGTGCTTGCTGTCTCGGTCCCTGCTGTGCACGCTCTTTACTATGCATTCATTAGAAGTCCATCAACACAACCAGTGATTGCCAAAAAATCATCTGTATTTAGGTCACTAAAGGTTTCCTCGATGTACCACCAGAGCCTCCTACTCAGGTTAGATGGGAGAGCGTATGTGTCTACGCTCCCGTATAAGGATACTTGGCCTCGCCAGCTGCAAAGCACAGCACTGAGAACCATGGCAGCACACAAGGCAGCAGCATACAGTCCCGGCTGGCATCCGGTGGCATTTAGGATATGTATTTTAGCTGGCAGGGGCACTCTGAGGAGAGAGATATCGGGTTCCATCTGTGTGCCCTGTGCAGAATGTTAGCCCCCAGTAAGGTTTCTATTAGGACGTACCTTCTCCGCTTCAGCAAAGCATAGGATGTTGACTGCCCTGTACCATCCAGTGGAATGTGCTACTGGAAGGTTACATTGGTTATCTAGGCTATGTGTTAACAATAGCTTTATTATTCTTTTTTTTATTAGATTCGACCTTCACAAGGCCGGTGTCTACCCCAGCTGACCGCATGAGAAACATTCTGCGGCGTGCTCAAAGAAACAGGGAGGATATGTTTCAGGAGCTGATGAAAACAACAGAGGCATCCGCGAGGGAGAATCGAGCCTGGAGAGAGGAATCCCAACAGAGGAGGCAGAAACACAGGGACGAACTGATAAGCGTCATGAAGGAGCAAACAGAACTGCTCAAGAGCATGATTGCTCTGCAGACCCAGGCGATTAATGTACGGGCTCCACTCCAGACACTTCAGCCGTGTCTGCCTCCCACACCCCGTAGTCCTTCAAAGCATTTATTTGAAGCCCCCCCGTCCTCCTGGTATACTGCAACATCCAGTTCCTCACAGAGCTACTTTTTAGAGACCCGCAGCTACACCCACCTGTAACCCCTCCAAAACCTCCCAACCATGCCCCCCCTCTTTTATATTTTAATAAAAACAGTAACAAAAACTTTGAAGAGTGGCTTTATTTGTACACAGTGAAAATCTCATCAGGTGCACTTGATGCGTCCTTGAAGTGAACTATGGGAGGGCATCATTGAAATGCTCCCTGAGTGCCTCCCTTATGGGAGCAGCTCCTCATTGGGCCCCCCTAATACTCCTAGTGGCTGGCTGTTCGTATGCTGCCTCAAGGCGCTGTGCCCCCATAGCCCACCCCGGGGAAAACATTTCTCCCCTATTTTCACAAATGTTATGAAGGACACAGCACACCGCAATTACAGTAGGGATGTTGTCCTTCTCCAAGTCCAGCCTCCCATACAACAGTGCCAGCGCCCTTTTAAGCGTCCGAAGGCACACTCCACAGTCATTCTGCAACAGCTCAATTGGTAATTGAACTGTTCCTTGCTGCGATCCAGGTTCCCGGTGTACAGCTTCATAAGCCATGGCATCAGTGGGTATGCTGGGTCTCCAAGGATGACTATGGGCATCTCCACATCCCCCACAGTAATTTTTTGATCTGGGAAGAAGGTACCCCTTGCAGCTTCCGGTACAGTCCAGTGTTCCTGAAAATGCGGGCATCATGCACCTTTCCCGACCACCCAGCATTGATGTCCGTAAAATGCCCCTTGTGATCCACGAGTGCTTGCAGCGCCATGGAGAAGTAGCCCTTCCTGTTTATGTACTCGGTCGCGAGATGGTCTGGAGCCTAAATCGGGATATGTGTGCCATTTATGGCTCCCTCGCAGTTAGGGAATCCCATGGCAGCAAAGCCGTCCACAATCTCACGAACATTGCCCAATGTCACCGTCCTGCATAGGAGAACGCCATTGATGGCTTGGCACACTTGTGAGAGGGCTAATCCGACGGTGGACCTCCCAACTTTAAACTGGTTTGCAACCGACCAGTAGCAGTCAGTAGTCGCCATCTTCCAGATTGCAATCGCAACACGCTTCTCCACGGTTAGGGCGGACCTCATGTTGGTGTCTTTACATTGCAGGGCAGGGGCCAACTCTGAACACAGTTCCAGAAAGGTTGCTTTCTGCATTTGAAAGTTCTGTACCCACTGCTCGTCATCCCACAGCTGCATAACAATGCGATCCCACCACTCGGTGCTTGTCTCTCATGACCAGAAACGGCGTTGCACTGTGTGCAGATGATCAGTGAAGGAACTGAGCAATGCGGTGCTGTTGCTCTGCAGGGCATCGATCAGTCCCTGCTCCTCGGCGTCCTCGTCTGATTCGGAGCTCATTGCGTACTGAGCAACCAGCCGAGATGTATTTAGAATGCTGAAGGCAACAGTGGAGATCAGAGCAGGATCCATGCTGTCGCAATTGTGATTGCTCGCAAGTAGTGCGTCACTGCACTGTTGAAAATAGGCGCGAGTTGCTATTTGCAATGAGGAAGACGCAAGGGGAACACAGTGCACCACGGGAAAATGCGAGTTTACCCATGGCACTTTGCGTTCCTTTCCTTCATCCCAGGATTCCAAGCGCTGATTGAGAGAAAATTGAACTGTGGGATAGGTGCCCAGAATTCATTGCGCTACACCGCGATATTGCAAAGAATTCTGTTGTGTTGCAAGGAGCGACGTGTGTACGCGCTCTCCCGCAATAAAGGTCATGTGTTTTTTATAGCGTGATTGCCATGTTGTGCTTTAATCTGATCGTCTGTACATAGCCTGAGTATGTACAGTGCTGAGCCCAATGAAACGTGGATCTTAATTTAGACTATTCTAGTTTCTCCTCTATTACAAATAACTAACATGAATCTTCCTTGTTTCCAGCAGCTAAGTTTCATTAAAGGAAACTGAAAATATATTGAATGCTTCCTTAATGTTGTTTTTCCATGTAAGCAACTGCCGTAGGAGAAAGCTGCGCTATTCCAAGTATGAGTAGAGGTGATGCACAAGGCAATCTCTGTATTTAAAATATAGCCCCATCAGATTTAAAGTTTGAGAACCTCTGTTTTAGTGCATATCCTGTATCACTGGAATTTTGTGCAAAAAAAATTATGGCCTTGTAAATATGGAACACAACTACTTATCCTTGATTTCTATTAAGCTTTTGTCTAATACAGCATCTTATATTACCAGTGACTTTTAGGGCATTGATATAACCAAATGCAGCAGTTCATGCACTATATTATCAGAGCTGGCATTTATAAAACATGGACAATCTCATTTTTAATCTGGTTTATTTTATTAGTGATTATATATTATGGATTTACGAAGGATAGGGATTGAGAATAATGTTCATGATGTTAAGAAAAGTGCATATGGATGCATCCGTAGTTATTTAGTAATTTCATGAAGAAACACATTGAGTATACAGCCTAGAAAAAGAGACCAGCTTGCAATATCCGCACTATTCCAAATGCTAACCAATGGTTTTTAGTCAAATAGGTTACCAGGTCTATAGTTCTACTCACTTCTACTAGGAAAAGCATCTGCTCTTCTACTGATTCTGGCACAGCTTTGCCACATTTTTGTAGTTTGTTGTTTGCACCCCGGAGTTTGTCCTTTATTTGGTTTTCTAAAGTTGGTAGCGATTTCTGTGGGGAAAAAAAAAAAGAATCATGGAAACATAGGCTAGAAGGGACCTTGAGTAATCATCAAATCCAGCCCCCTACGCTGATAATTGGACCAAGGAAATTTACACCATCTCCAACCAGTGTTTGTTCTTAAATCCTTCAGGGATGGAAATTCCACAACCTCCCTTTAAATCTTATTCCAGAACTTGACTACCAATATAGCTAAGAAGTTTTTTCTAATAGCTAAGATAAATCTTCCGTGCTGCAGATTAAGCTCATTGCTTCTTGTTCTACTTACATTGAACATTGAGAACAATTGATCACAGCCCTTATCAGATTTGAAGACTGTTATCAGGTCCCTCCTTCAGTATTTTTTTCTCAAGATTAAACATGCCCAATTTTTTTTTTAAATTTCCCCCATAGCCAGGTTTTCTAAACCTTTTATCTTTTTTGTTGGTCTCCTCTGGGCTTTCTCCAATATGTTCACATCTTTTCTAAAGTTTGGTGCCCAGAAACAGACAGAGCATTCCTGCTGAGTCCTCCCAGTATCGAGAGAGACAATTACTTCCTATGCTTTAAAATATGACACTCTTGTTAATGCAACCCCAAATGATTTTAGCCATTTTTTTGCAACTGAATCACATTGTTGACTCATATTCAGTTTGTGATCCATTATAACCCCAGATAATTTTCAGCAGTACTACCACTTACCCAATGATTCCCCATTTTGCAGGTGTGCATTTGTTTTTTCCTTCCTAAGAAAAGTATTTTTCACTTGTCTTTATTGAATTTCATCTTGCTGATTTCAGACCAATTTTCTAATTTGTTGAGGTGATTTTGCATTCGAATCCTGTCCTCCAAAGTGCTTGCAACCCTTCCAACTTGCTATCATCCGCAGATTTTATAAGCATGCTTCTCTTTGTCCAAGACATTAACAAAAATACTGACTAATTCTGGACCCAGGACTGGCCCTTGCAGGACACCATTAGGTACACCTTGCCAGTTTGATAGTGAACTATAGGTAACTAAAGTTTGCTTTATGAGAATGTAATGTGTCACTGTGTCAAAAGCCTTTCTAAATCAAGATATATCACTTCTGCTGCTTCTCTCCTAAACATTGTCAAAGAAGGAAATTAGGTTGGTCTGGCATGATTTTTTTCTTGACAAATGCATGCTGGTTATTCCTTATAACGCTATTATTCTCTAGCTGCTTACAAACTGAAAACAAATAAAACTACTGGTAAGATGGTCCCAAGTAAAAGCTTTGATTTTCATTTTTTTTTTTAGTGAGAAAAACACCTTACCTTTTAAAAAATTTAAATGTATAACACTATATGGAACAATTGTTCTTTTCTACTAGTGTTTTTCTGAAGGGAATTTGTATCATCTCTAATCTACAACTGCAAGTATGTATTGTTGCTTTGTCTTAACAAGGCAAGGCAATAATTTACTTAACCATAACCCATTGAAAGAGAATAGCGTGCAAAACCTCCGATTAGCTGTGACTATTTTTTTATCCATATACTAGGGATTGGCATAAAGCTGGTATGGGTCCCCTATGCTTCTTAAAGATCTGTAAATTGCTTTATGATAATCATTAGTTCAAATATGAATTTATAAGAAAAGGTCTCTCTTCTATTTATTTTCTACAAGCTGCCTAAGGTTTCAGAAAGATCTGGCCTGCTACTGCATAGCTAAAATAAATATCTCAGTCAAAGATCCAAACAATATTTGCTCTTTTGTATGTACACAAAATACTTTTTTAAAAAAGAATAAAAAAAAAAAGAAACAGTAGTTCTGGTTTGCTAGCTTACAGTAATGTGCTCTATCAGTTCTTGTGTAAGTTTCTCTGCCAAAAGGGGGATAGTGGCTCTTCTTTCTTCCAAAAGAATACTGAAAGAGAGTAAAGAATATAATAAACAATAATAATATTATCAGCCCAAAGCATCCTTTCGTTCATCCAAAAGGATTCCAAAGCACTTACTTCATACCAGTGCTTTTCTTCAGAAAAAAAAAAAAAGGTGCTGGTATGCCAGCAGGAGCGGTGGAGAAGGGGGAAGGAGGGGGGAATGTCAGGACCCTCCACCACCGCCACCCCCCCGGGGCCTTTCCAAACCTCCCCTCCCTGCTCGCCGGTTCTCCGACTCCCCGGGCCCCTTCCCTGCTCCTCTAGCCCCCCATGACCCCCTCCCTGCTCGCCACTTCCCCGACCCCCGGTGACACCTCCTGCTCCTCTTGGTCCTCCCTTCGGCCCCTTCCCCGCCCGCTGGTTCCCCGACCCCTGGCTCCCTCCCTGTTCCTGTCACCCCCCCGGTCCTCCTCCCTGCCTGCTGGTTCCCTGACCCCCAGGACCCCCTCCCCACTCCTCTCAGCCCCCCGGTCCTCCTCCCTGCTCCTTTCATGCCCCCCGCAGCCCTCCACCAGTTCCCTGACCCCATGGCCCCCTCCCCGCCCCTCTCAGCCTCCCCCGGGGCTCCTTCACCCCACTCCCCAGGCTCCTTCCCCACCTGCCTGCCAGTTCCCGACCCCTGGGCCCCTTCTTCTTACCTGGCCACAGCTGCAAGGGCGGCCAGAGTCACTCCCTGACCAGGCTGCTCCCACCCTGAGCCACTCATCTGAGCATGCTCAGGGTGGGAGATTTGAAAAAGCTGCAGCCTGGCCGCAGCTCCCACATGTCTGTGGGCCGGATTCCAGGCCCTGGCTGCCACAGCTTCTGGCTGAGCAGCGGGGCCGGTCAGGGAAAAACAGGTGCCGGTATTGGTGCGTAATGGCTCAAAAAAACCCCTGCTTCATACATTACATTACAGCTACCGACTGATCTGGCCAGCTATATACACAGCTAATAACTGGACTGAAAAAGGTCAAATTATTTCTTGCAAGTATGTGAATAACCTTCCTTCAAGATGAATTTTTGGAGGAATAACATGGAGTTAAGCGTTCTCAGAAAACTTTGTCTGTGAGCAAGACTTTTTACAGCCTTTATGATCCTCAGGAATAATAGTGCTATCAAAGTGCCTCCTCAGCAGATAGCCACTAGCTGTGGCACTCCCTTCAACAAGAGCTGGGAGCAATTACAAATCTGGCTGCATTAGAGACAAAAATGAAAGAGCTCCCATTTTTCTTGTAGAACTAACAATAACAAATAATTACTTTATAATCACTTCACTCTGTTCCTGAAATGGAAGAAAAGAAGAACTCACTTCAGAGCAGTATGGCCTATTGCAGTGTTTTGTAGCCAGGGGAATGGGTGTACGCATGTCGCGCTCCAGACAAGGCTAACAAGTGAAAAGCAGTCTCATGTATCACGCTGAAATGTAAGTACAATATTTATATTCCAATTTATTTCATAATTATATGGTAAAAGTAAGAAAGTCAGCAATTTTTCAGTAACAGTGTGCTGTGACACTTTTGTACTTTTGTGTCTGATTTTGTAAGCAAGAAGTTTTAAAATGAAGTGAAACTTGGGGTGTGCAAGCCAAATCAGCCTCCTGAAAGGAGTATGGTAGTCTGGAGAGGTTGAGAATCACTGGTCTATTGGACAGAGCACTGAATGGGGGGTTTGGGGGATGTGGGTAGAGCTGGATGAAGTTTCTGTGCAATTTTTTTGTTTGTTTGTTTTGAGAAATCAGATTCAGGTTTGCTGAAGCAAACTGTGAATTTAGGTCTACTTTGGCAAATTATTTCAGTCAAATAAAAAAATCTTGAAATACCCAAAAGAAATGTTTTGACTTTTTTTATTTCAGAAAGATATTTTGTTTTGGAATTTCACTCAATTAAAAAAATGATAAAAGATTAAAAACTCTTCAAAACTAAATGAAATATTGTGTTTCGTGTTGAATTAAACATTTTGTTCTGCTAGAAATGAAATATCTTTAACGCTTTCATTTCACCGTGAAATTTTTTTTTTTAAAATAGGGCATGTAATTGAAGAATCAGTTATTTTCATAGTTCTAGACTTAAGTTCTGTTCCTGGATTTACTGTACACCCTCTGCATGTTTTGGGACAGACTGCTGTATCATTTCCTCCTCAGTTTCTCATCTGTAAAATGGAGATAATGATACTGAGCTATTTTGTGAACCACTTTGCAATCTATTGATGAAAAGTGCTAAGTACTATTATGGTGCTGCTCATGACACTTCCTGATCTTGAGAAGAGGAAGAATTGAGGATTTTACGTCTCTGTATAGGCCGCCCATGTGGATTCACAGAATTTTGTATAATGTTTGTACACTGCAATGATGAACATATTTTTGTCACTGATAATAGAGATTAGCCGGTAGTGATAAATAAAAAGGTGACTTTTTTATTCAGGGTGCTGGGTACGGACCGGACTGTAGTTGTCTTCTGCTCTGTAATTCCCAGGCCAACTGTGCCACTGGATTTCGACTGCCTCCCCAGCCCTGGCCTGATCTAACTAGTCATGGATGCCTACCCAACATCTCCCCACCTCATTTAAATCAATATTAACACTATGAGACAAATAGTTTAGCTGTGTCCTAAACTACTTCAACTACAAGTGTATCAAAAGTTTCCAAGCCATTTTAAGTTAACTACTTCTATTCCCAGAAGATTGAATTTACTCTGTTCCATATGCTAACAACAGAGGACAAGATAGTGACTTTATGTACAATCCTAAGCTAGGAGTTGTGTGTAAACTGCACCCCCTAGGAGACACAACTAAGAGCCATTCTGTTGAGTCACAATTCCTCCCCTGCTTCCGCCTTCTCCTTCCCAGGTGATTAATAACTGATAAAAGCCTTAACCACTAGCAAACTCCTACTACACTGGACAGTAAGATGAAATCAAAGCTTCACCCATTCTCACCCAGCTGCGTCAGAAAGAGAGAAAGCAAGTAGCCATGCTTATTTATGTGCTTGTACCCAAATCCTGAGGAGCACATGTAGAGGCATAAGTGGAATATTTATTCCATCTACTTCCCTGTGTGCATGCATAGTCCAATTCATAATCTGGCCCCAGGTGACTGCCTTTAACCACTGCATAGATGTATATGGCATGCATTTACATTTCTATATATTTGTTTAACTGTTAAGGGTGAAAAATCTGTCTAATATTCAATATTTTAAAGCTACCTAAAATATTCATGCTCCTCAAAGAATTCTCTCTCTTTCTGAATTGCAGAGGCCAGTGTCAGTTTGTCATGGATGTCCTGTTGTCCACGACATTTAACGATCATGTAGCCCTTCCTTAGGGGGACACTGATATTTTGGACTATGTCAATGACATCTCTCTCAGTTCCTCTGTCGACCAAATCAGGTTTTGTGAGAATTCCTGTGAAATAGCAAAAGAATTATTGTATTTAGAGAGGTGACACAATTTATTGATGGAAGCAGCACTCATGGTTCCATAGTTAGGACTGAGTTGATTTTTGCATTTAAAACAGGGATCCAATCACTTCATTGTATATGCTGCATTTTTCATATCTTTCCCCCAAATCATAGCATGCGCTCTTTTCTTTTTGAGAATTTACAAGCAATTTGGTTAGTTGATGAATTAAAATTATATAAACAGTGGATCCTTAAGAAATTTAACACTGAATGTCACATTATCTGATGTCCTAAATGATCTCAGTAAAGGAATAAAACAACTTTCACCATGGAAGAAAAAAGAAAAATTCTAATGTGTCTTTAAAAATCAATTTAATCTAACCTGAGGAGGACACTAAAAAGCCTCAATAATAATCATATGGCTCTATAACATCATTATAGATCAGAGATAAAGCTTTTTGGGTACCCTAATGTTGAATTTCCATACCCTAACATATTTGAATTTCTTTTAAATTTAACCTTGTTTCTGAATTTCCTTGGTTTATAATGCTTTATTTTTAAACAGTTACAGTATCCAGATGAGCCATTAAGGACATAAGGAATACAAGCATTGTGTCCTTAATGGCTCATCAGTTTACTCCCTGGGACCATTCTACCAGGAAAATACCTAAACATTAAGGAGACAGTGGTTGGTGACATCCTGTCTGGGGCGTTCCCATAAAATTGCACAAGTTAAAGTATAGATAGAACACCGAATTCCTAACTTCTAATTGAAATAGAATAGCTAGACATAAACTATATAATCATTTCCAGCAAATTACTACCTTTCTATTGATACCAAACATGACATAGTTCCTATGGATTACAGCATTTATCCATTGAAAATAATACCATAAATGCTTCCCTAAATCCAGACAGCATCACACACAGGGCTTTGCCCTGCCAGGGTCCCTGTCCCCCTTTGCCCCATTGGCAAGGGGTGCCCCCCCACCACCGTGGACCTGCCCAAGGTCCCCCTAGCCCCACAAAGTCGACCTAGAGCATCCAGTATGGACGCTGTAGGTCGACTTTGTAAGTTCCCCTTTAAGTCGACTTTAATTTAAAGTTGGCTTAAAAGTGCAAGTGTAGACATAGCCAAAGTCTATGGCAAAGCCAGACACTTGCAGGAATATTTTACAGAATAGAGTAAGGCTTACAAATTCAAGGGGCTGCTCGGATTGGTTGCTCCTTTAGCTTCTTTTTCCTAATGTATTTATGATTTTTTCTGAAATGAAGCATTGATAGGAGAATTCTATGTGGATTTCAAATAATAGCAAGGCCATAACTAAAATACAAATCTCTGGTTTCTTTCCTAGTCTCTCATGAGTCTTTTAGCAACATGGGTATGTATGTGGTAGAAAATGCTCAACCTCTCTAATTATTCTTCACAAATACAATGACTTTTTCTGCAACCTAATCTTATTTTATTTCTCTCTCTCTCTCTCTCTCTCTCTCTCTCTCTCTCTCTCTCTCTCCCCATCTTTACTTACCTAGTGTTCTCTCCCCTTTTGGGTCCACCTCTTGAGCCATTTTTAGGGCCTCTGTAGTTGCAATATCCACATTACTTGGTACCACTACCAAATTTATAGTTTGTTTCTTATCAATATATTTTTTAATTAGGTTTATTATCTGTAATGAAATAAGAAATGTAATAAAAGATTATTACTTTTCATAGACTGTGGTAGGTAAGTCCTATTACAAGCATTATTGTGTTTTTTCACCTGCCTTAAAGCAGTGAGTACTGCTGGAGGCTATAACTTAATGGATCAGTAGTTTGGATCCTGTATTGCAAAGATTATGTTCCTAAAGCTAGCTGAGTCACTGTCAGATTTGATAGAAGGTCATTATTATAACAGATGGGATCATAGGATGAAAACTTACAAGAAAATTTCAGAAGAATACAATAGAGCCCGAAACCTGAAATCTTATCATCTAAAGATAAAATTAAATGTGTTGATAAAAACATGTCAATATGCTGCATTTTACTAATTTGAACAACACTATTTAAAAGCACAGAACAACATTAATGCTGGTCTTTACTTTAACAGGTTTATAAGTCCAAGCAGATATACTTAGATCTAAATTCGTAATGATAAATCAACATCAAATTTTAGCTTTCTATGACACTATGGAAAACAAATCTCACAATTTAACATTTATGTCCAGAGTCTGAGCTGCAGCTCAGAGGATGGATGTGTGTAAATGAGTTTAAAACACTTGTGTATGCCCTCAATTTTGGAGTGGACTGATACTGAGAATAAAGCAGTGTAGTCTCAGAAGTGCACTATTTTATTTTAGAGCTTCAAAGGACCATTATGCTTGGGGGCTGTTGGGGCAATAAGAAAGCCTGGAGCATGCCTCTTTTCCATTTTCAGATGTGCACCTTCTCTTCCCATGCATTTTAAGCATTGTTTTGAAAGAGACAAGCCGAAGTCATTTGTAAATGACAAAAACAAAAAACACTAGATCAAAAATTTCAGTGATGCACAGAAAGTAATTTTCGCTGGTTGGCTATTGTCCTCCTCAGTATTTTAATCAGAAAAGCTTTCTAGATGATCCTTCTTCCCCAAAATGCAGAGTCATCTTTTGGGGCACCACTGAGGATGTAAAGAGCAGATGCACTCAATTCTAGATGTGTCCAGGGGAGATTCTAAATGAACAGAAAATCTAACACTCTTCTTCTTCAATTAAAGCAGGGTAAGAAGAGGAAAGAAGGGAAAATAAAGAAGAAAAATAGAGGGGATTAATAGGGATAGGCAGGAAAGATTGCAGGGTGGGTGTCTGGAAAAATGTCTTTCCTGGAGACCAGAAATCAGTGAAATCAGCTCTGCTGAAAGCCATTTAGGGTAAGAACAAACAATTCCAATAGAGCACACAGACACTTTCAAACAAACATTCTTATCTACTGAACCTAGAGTTCCACCACCTTTTACATATGACTGCAAAGAACAGTCCTCAATGCTAGCACTTCCTCCACTAAAATCCTATTTTTGTTATATCTTAACTCTTCTTGGGAAATTATATATCTATGACTTCTGCTTAATAATCAAGGAACTCTAATTTCTTTTGCAATCATTTACCAGTTTCCCAGCCCAGAACTGCTTCCTACCTGTTTTCCAATGTCTTGTGGCTGATTCCCCACAGCCACCCTAGCAATTCCTGGCAGATCAATCAGGGTCAGATCTGGAACATTTGGGGAGCTAATTTGTAGGGAAATTAATTCCTTACTGATGCCAACTCCTTCACCAGCCATTGCGTCCTGGGCTAAAGGAAGGAGATATAAAAGCAAAGGTTAGAACCGGGGTTGGCAACCTTTACTGACCCGTGTCAGTCCCTCCTCATTGACTCTCAGCCAGTGCCAATGGTTCCCTCTGCCGAAAAAAAGTGGCTGCCACCTGAAAATTCAGCAGCTTCCATGGCTTGCGGGGCAGGGGAAGTGGGGGAAAGAGTTTCCAGGCACGCCCTGGAAAGAAGCCGTCCGGAGCAGCTCCTCTCCACATGATCAGCATTAAAGAAGAGTCGGGTGCTAAAACACCAGCTTTCAAATCAACTCCGTATTCAGCACAAGTGTAAATCTGGTTTGAAGCAGAGAGTAAAACTGAGTAAACCTTTTCACGCTATTTTTTTTCAAAGCAAAAAAAATCAGATTTGGCAATACCAAAAGGTTTAATAAATTCATGTCAATTTCATGAAATTGTTTCAGCTGAGAAAAACCTAAAACAAATTTTAAAAACAAAACAAATGATTTCAAAACCATTCAGCTGGCTGATATCAAACAAGCATATTTTGATTTGGTTGAAATGAAATGCTTCATTTGACCTGAAAGATTTTTTTTTCTCCAATTCACTGACAATGTTTTGGTTTGACCCAAAACAAGATCTTAATTTTCTTTTTCAAAATGCCAGTGAACCAATAAATCTGCTATTTGGCCAGCTCAGTAAGGAGCCCACTTGCAAATGTAATCTCACGGAAAGCACTATGCACACTTATGGAGCTACAGAAAATAGTAAGTGATGCTAATGTCTTATCTAGGCACAAACATCCAGAACTGAAGAGTGAGATCCCCATTTCTCATGATGTCATTGCAAGTGAAGGCCTTGATCCTTGCAATTAAGTTCCTGTGTCCATACACAACTCATTGCACAATAAGGGCCACAAGGAAGCACAAGATTTAAAGTATGTTAATTACGTCCCATGTTACATATACCTTTTCTTATTTCTTTTTCCACTTCTGAGGGATCATTCAATTCTTGTTCTCTCGTCAAGTAAGTAATTGTTCCTTTCCATTTCTCTGTGTAATGCACTTTCTTCAATTTGAGCTCTAAGGGACATCTAGTAACAATACCTACAAATTAAACAAACATAAAGCACTAGTCTAGTATAAAGAATGAAACACGTTTCCTTCCTCTTTGAAATACCACCATATTATATTTGCCTTATTTTTACATGTATTTCATATTCAAAGACACTACTACTGCTTTGAAATTATATAGTGTTAGCGCTCAGATGCTATGTTCTTTGCAGTAATAGTCTTTCCACTGGAGTCCAAAGACCTTTTCTAGAGTAGGCTGTTAATATTCTTCATCTGAAGAACTAAAAGCTCATTTTATAGTGTTATCTCCATTTTGCAGAAAGGAGTATCTGAAGATCAGGGAAATGAAGTGAGTTGTCCAGGGTCACATGAGGACTCCCTGGTAGATCAGACAACATAACCCAGGTCTCCCGCCTGCCAGCCTCGTGTTCAGTCTCACAGATCACAGACACCCCTCTTGCTCCCTTTCAAACCAGTCCTTCATAACACTAACAGAATAACATACCACTATGACTCAGGAGGGAAGTGTCAGATTTCTGACATGAAAAGCTGAGAGATAAATTCTTACCACTGCCTCTAGGAAGAGCCACTCCAGACAGGGCTTCTAGAACTGAACTTTTTCCAGAACTCTGGTCTCCAATCACTGCAATTGCTGGCAAAGCCAGGTCCTTTTCTACTCCAAGCGCTCTCAGGGAGTCAATGAGATCAATACAAGGACGAACCTTCTCTTCATATTGACTGCACAAGATGTATTCTGCATTCTGATAAAAAAATTATATAAATGGAAACAGGATCTTGACTTCCAGTTTCAATAAAAGGTCTCTACAAACATAGGCAATGTTAGTTATATGATACTGTGACACCTTGTGTACCCCATGTTCACCACTTTTATAAGATTACGGTATATTTTATGCAAAGTATGCCTTCTGATGTATCATTGGAAATCTCATAATCTGCTGAGTATTATTATCCTGTTGAAATACATGTAGTGACTTTATGTGTAAAGTTACAAGTTTCTACTTTATGATTCCTACTGAAATACGTTGTAATACTGGGTAACATCCAAAAACCAGTTTCTGAGAGACAAAGACACACTGGCACACCGGCAAAGTGTTAAAAAGCTATCACTTACTTAAGCAGCCATTCTCCAACAGGGGAGAAGGTGTAAATAAGAAAGTTATATTTCATCTGAGACACAGTTCAAACCTCATATACACAGGAGGCTGTTTGTCTGCCCTCTGGTAATCTTCAAAGAGGGGAGAGATATATAAGAATAAGAGACAGTGACCCCTACTAGATCATCTCTCCTCCTCCCATTTCTATCACACTGGCATCAATGAATTCCTGAAGGACATTGAACAGGGAGAGGGTTCTAGGCTTGAGAAAGACCAGCCAGTGAAATTGCTACTACTTATGGTGAGTCAGATCTATTTTCTTTTATATTGTTAACTTGGTAAAGGTAGGACTTAGCTTGTGTTTTTCATCTTTTTTATTTCTTTTGTAACCAATTCTGACTTTTATACCTCATCACTTGTAATCACTTTAAATCCATTTTTCTGATGTTTTATTGTTTATCTAAACAGTGTATGCTTAGTTTGCAGTTTTTGGGAACCTCTATTTGAGATAATAAGGCTGATGCATAATCATTTTTCTTCTTTAAATTACAGACTATCTATGAACAGGGTGTAGCCATGGGTGGGCCAGAGCCCACTCACTTGGAGATGAGGCCCACCCACTGCAGTGACCAGCTGTGGTGCAAACTTTGTTGCTGTAGCTCTGCTCACAGCTGCAGTGGCGAAGTTCGTGCCGCTGCTGGGCACTGTGGTGGGCGGACCTCTTCTTGCTGCTTCTTCCCTCCCTCCTCCTCACACAGCTCCACTTGCTAAGTAACAAGTGGAGTTGGAGCACTGGCGCTTCTACTTCAATTGTTACCTAGCAACTGGAGCATATCAGGCAACTTCTGGTCACATGACTGGAAGCTGCCCAGGGCCAGTCTCACCCTGCAGACTCAGGGGCTCTGTCAGAAAATGGGGAGCTGGCTATACCTCTATCTATATGCTTGTACTGTTCAGGAGAGCACTGAGCAATACAAGATACACATTTCTGGGCAGCAAGGCTGCAACTAAGAATTTGTGGGTATCGGTCTCTATGCAGTTCAGGAATGGCTTTCTAGAAGCATTCCTATAATCCAGTGGAGTAATTTTGTATGCTAGAAGATGTATGTGAGCAGTACCAAGGGGTAGTGGCTGTGCACAAGTAAAGCAGTGTAAAAGTCATCCCACACTGGAGAGCTGAGGGGACACAGCTGTTCAACAGCCCAGAGAGTACTCTAGAGCAGGGGTCCTCAAACTTTTTAAACAGGGGGCCAGTTCACGGTCCCTCAGACTGTTGGGGGGCCGTACTATAGTTTGAAAAAAACATGAACACGTAGCTATCACGTCTGCTGCTGGCCTGTGTTTCTGGGTACTGGGTGGCAGGCGGTAATGAATCCACACTTTTTGTTGGTGCTGTGGGGCTCCGGCCAGGCCCAGAGTGTGGGACTGACCGATTTTAGCCTGCTGGCTTGCTGTTGTGTAGGCAACTAGGAACCAATGTTCCCTCTAGGTTTGGCGGCTTGTGTGCAAAATTTTCAAGCCGTGTGCAAAACTTTTTCTGAATAAATTTTTGGGGAAAACTCACAAGACAGAAATTATAGGCATTAATTGAAGTTAAAGTGATTGTAAATAGAATTAATTAATTGTGTTTAATAAATTTAATTGGAATGAATTTTGAATTGAAATTTAATTTTTAGAAAGGTTTTTATTTAAAATTAATTTTTAAGAAGCTTTTTAAAAAAGAAGAGAGAGAAAGAAAAAAGAGAAGGAAGGAGGAGAAAAAGAAAAAAAGAGAAAGAAAGGAAGGAAGCAAAGACAGAAAGAGCAGGAAGGAAGGAAGACAAAGAAGAGAAAAAGAAAAAAAGGAAGAGGAAGAGGAAGAGAAAGAGAAAGAAAGGCAGGGAAGAGAAAGGAAGGCAGGGAAGAGGAAGACAAAGAAGAGAAAAAGAAAAAAAGGAAAGGAAGGAAAGGAAGAAAGAAGAGAAAGGAAGGCAGGGAAGAGAAAGGAAGGCAGAGGAGAGGAAGACAAAGAAGAGGAAATAAAAAGGAAAGGAAGGAAAGGAAGAGGAAGAAGAGAAAGGAAGGCAGGGAAGAGAAAGGAAGGCATGGAAGAGGAAGAGAAAAAGAAAAAAAGGAAAGGAAGGAAAGGAAGAGGAAGGCAAAGAAGAGAAAGGAAGGCAGGGAAGAGAAAGGAAGGCAGGGAAGAGAAAAAGAAAAAAAGGAAAGGAAGGAAAGGAAAGGAAAGGAAAGGAAGAGGAAGAGAAAGAAGAGAAAGGAAGGCAGGGAAGAGGAAGACAAAAGAGAAAAAGAAAAAAAGGAAAGGAAGGAAAGGAAGGCAGGGAAGAGAAAGGAAGGCAAAAAAGAAGAAAAAGAGAAAGAAAGAAGCTGAGGCCGCTGGCGGCGGGGACCCGAACGCGGCCCCGGCAGGGCAGAGCAGACCCCGGCACCTGAGACCGATCCTGGCCCCGTGCCAGGAGGCCAAGGCTGTCGGCGGACCGGAGCCGACCCCGGACTGGGAAGTCGAGGTGGCCGGCGGGTGGGACACCAGGAGCCTGCCCTGGCCGCGGCCACCACGCTGCCGCAGCCGCATGGGGCAGGCAGGCAGGCAGGTGTGCGCACATGCCCCAGCACTGAGCCTGCCTGCTCCGCCCTGGGGGCAGGGAGGGCCAGCCCAGAGGCCGGGTTCAGGTCAGATCTCCACGGCAAAGCCGCAGCCCTGGGGGTCTCGAGGGGGCGGTGGGTTCTGCCGGCCTGCGCGGGGGTCCGTCCGTGCTGCGTGGGGGTTGTGACGGCCGCTGCACGGCCACGCACCCACGCAGCTTAGAGGGAACACTGCCCTCCACCCCTCCCCAGCCCCCACCAGTCTCCTTGTCCCCATGTCCCCTTCACCCCTCTCCAAGCCTCTAACCCAGCCAGTCTCCTTGTCCCCCCACCCCTCTAACCCGGCCAGTCTCCTTGTCCCCCTGCCCCTCTAACCCGGCCACTCTCCTTGTCCCCCCCACCCCTCTAACCCGGCCAGTCTCCTTGTCCCCTCTAACCCGGCCACTCTCCTTGTCCCTTCACCCCTCTCCAGGCCTCCCTCCAGTGCCCCCTTACCTGACCGGAGGCTCGCAACTACAGGGGTCGCCGGCAGAGCTGCTTCAGGGCCAGGCCGCTCCCACCCTGAGCACGCTCTATCTGAGCATGCTCAGGGCGGGAGATTTGAATCTCCCCAGCCCGGCCGCAGCAGGAGTCTGCACAGCTGGGAGGGAACACTGGTGGGGACCGAACGCGGCCCTGGCAGGGAAGAGCAGACCCCGGCAACGGAGACCGATCCTGGCCCCGTGCCGGGAGGCCGACGCTGTCGGCAGAGCGGGGAGGGGTTGGCTCTGGGCCGG
The DNA here is from genome assembly GCA_007922175.1 of Pelusios castaneus. Lineage (NCBI taxonomy): Eukaryota > Metazoa > Chordata > Testudines > Pelomedusidae > Pelusios > Pelusios castaneus. Next base: position 1,217,918 of record ML685929.1, on the reverse strand, counting down.
GAAGTCGAGGCGGCCGACGGGTGGGAGACCGGCAGCCTGCCCTGGCCGCGGCCACCCCGCTGCCCCAGACGCATGGGGCAGGCCGCAGCAGGGGCGGGGGCCGGGTAAATAACCTTGGCGGGCCGTATCCGGCCCGCGGGCCGTAGTTTGAGGACCCCTGCTCTAGAGAATGTCACAGATACAGTATTATCCCATGAGTCTTTTTGTAGCCATGTGCTATAAACAGCTCTGCAATAAAAAGAACAATTGCCACAATGACAGGCACTCCATGAGTTACTAAATACATACTGTTGAGAAGACCAGTGTATTCCATGTATATTGTGAAGAACAAAATCCACATCTCTCAATGTATGAAGCTGAGACACCAACTCCCTCCTCAAGTCAGACCTGCTGCAGTCGAAATGCACAGAGATGCTCCATCTCTAGATCCCTTCCATCTCAGTATGAGACAGTGAGGCAGCTGGCAGAACCTTTTCCAGGAGAGATGCTTTCCTTTATAATGCCCTCCACTCCTCATGGTTATTGGGTTCAAAATAGCTTGATCCGTTGATATTCAGAGCAGCCTGGAAGGCTCATCTTCTTAACAGGGTGGGTTAGGCAGGGAAGATTGCTCAAGGGATGGGTGACATATGGGCAAAGTGGGGGGAGTCCTTTTAATCTGTTTCATCATTCTTTTCTGCATGGCTGCTTTGTGGTTTCTCTTTATACTGATTATTTTGATACTAGTGTTTTTAATTACCAGCAGAGATGCCTCAAATATCAGATAGGCACCTCTGGTCAATTTGTATGCTCAGATACAGTAGCTCTGGATAGTCACACATCTCTGACACAAGGAGCATGTTGCATTTCTGTACAGACAAATAAGCCAAATAGCTACCTATAATGCTTTATAAAGAAGACTTAAATTTCCCTGCCTCCAAAGCTCTAGTATTGCTCTGCTTAGAGTGACCAGATGTCCCGATATTAGGAGCTTTGTCTTATATATGCAACTATTCCCACCCCACCCCACCCGAAGAAAAAGTGTCCTGATTTTTTATATTTGCTATCTGTTCACCATATTTCCATCCATCCCATTCACTTACTAACTTCACCCACTCCTTTGCCTAAAAGCCTCCCTGCTCGTACCCCAATAATTATTAAAAAGTATTTATCCTAATTTCAAAATAACTCCAACTTTGAAGGCTCACGTGGAGATTGTTTGATGGCTTTTTCTCCACCCTTCTCTGAGTAGCTTTTCTGAAAGACAAGGGACATTATAGAAAGGAGTTTCTAGTGCATTAGCCTCCATACCTAAATCAATACTGAGGGATTCTAAGAACATTAGGCAGCCTTCAGAAGGTTATCATCATCTGCTAACTACTCAGCTGCTTGAGGGAAAGTGCTGGGGATGTCCTTGACTGGCATCCAGAACACAAAAGCTGACACCATGAATGACACTGACTGGTTCCCTAGCTAGAACTCTCATAGGAGGGGCCAAAGTTGGAATGGTCATAGAAACTGAATGACCTTTTTAACCTGAGAGGCAGTCCCTGCAGAAAAGAGTTGGGATACACTAGCAAGGCCTTGTGGGAAAATGTATGCTGCTGGTGCCCCACAAGATAATTGTTCTGTGGATAAAAGCATTTCAGTCACTAGGGCTGTCAATGCAGCTCCTTACATGAGCCTAAAAAGAACTGATGGCACTGTTCAGTTATTTCACATACCAAACTTGAGATTTTTTTTTAAAGAAAACACCTAACGTGAACCTGGAGACTCAAGCGTTTTCCAGGCAATTAACAATTTCCAAGACAATTAACTGCCTTTCTCCTACATAGGAGTAAAATAGCAAATGTTATTAAATAATCTGCCCTGCAACTATTAACAGTTAGGGCTAAATCTGTGCTTGTCTAGGGTAGATGTGCTGGGGAAGTGGAGGGACAGAGGGTCTCTTCAGTCCTTCCCCCCTTTCCACAACATCCCCTCAGGACCCTGGCAGAATGCTGACCTGAATGCTCTGTGAACGGCAATAAGGCTCACTAATAGAGCCCTGCGGGGATACAAAAATGTGGATCCGCAACCGATCCATATCCGAGACATGTAAGCACATATCCGATCCGCAATCCACATCTTCATGTTTTGTAAGTATCTACAACTGCCCCGCCCCCACCTTGTAGCAGCTCCACTCTGCTCTGCTCGGCTCCTCATCATTACACTGTGCTTCTTGTTTTGTGTTCCTGCCTCTGTGTGTTCTGTAATGTAACAACTCAGGCCATGTACACACGATCACTTTATCGCGCATTAACAGTCATTACCGCGCGATAACAACAGCGTACACACGTGCAATAGGGCTGTTGCGTGTTAACAGCCCTATTGTAGCGCAATAGAAAAACCACCTCGACGAGGGTGGTAGCAATTAACGCAGAATAGCTGTTGCGCCTTTCGACTCGCGTGTACGCTTACTGCGCAATGATTGGCCTCCGGAAGTGTCCCAGCATTCCAGAGTCGTCCTCTCTGGTCTTCCCCTCACCTGCTCTCTGTGGCCGTGATGAAACAGTCCCCGCCCTGTTTCGATTCCCAGGATTTTCGAATTTCTCCTCTGTTGTCACTTCCTCGTGGAGTGGAGTGCAGCTCTGACCTTCACTAGCAATGGCGGCCCATCGTGGAAGACGCGTACCCATTTGGAGCACGGCAGAGGTGCTGGACCTGATCAGCATCTGGGGAGAGTCTGCTGTGCAGGCGCAGCTATGCAGCAGCAGGCGAAATTACGATACATATGGCATAATTTCTCAGGCCATGTCAGAGAGAGGTTATGATGGAGACACTGTAGAGTGCAGACCGAAGGTGAAGGAGCTAAGAATAACCTATCACCGAGCGAAGGAGGCAGACCGCCATTTGGGATCAGCGCCTGCTACATGCAGGTACTACAAGGAGAATGAAGCCATCCTCAGTGGGGACCCCACAACCACTGCAAAGAGTCCTATGGACACATCGCCCCCCCCATCCACTGAATGCCAGAGCCGAGCAGGTTGAGGACATGATCGATGAGGAGGAGGAGGAGATGGAGGATGACCTGGAGGAGAGTGCAACAGCGTGTAGCCAGGAGCTCTTCTGCACCCCCGCTGAGAGGTCCACCCAAGACATGAATTGCAGCCTGTCTTCTGAGGCGGCAGAGGGGGGTTCAGGTAAGTTTCTCTTTCGTGCAGCTATGGCTCCTGCTAAAATATCATTGTCTGGGGCGGGGGTGCTTGCTGTCTCGGTCCCCGCTGTGTTAGTCTGCATTTATTAGAAGTGCATCAACACAAGCAGTGATTGTTAAAAAATCAACTGCATTTGGGTCACTAAAGGTTTCCTCGATGTACCTCCAGAGCCTCCTACTCAGGTTAGATGGGAGAGCGTATGTGTCTACGCTGCCGTATAAGGATACTCGGCCTCGCCAGCTGCAAAGCAGAGCACTGAGAACCATGGCAGCACACAATCCGGCAGCATACGGTCCTGTCTTGCATCCAGTGGCATGTAGGATATGTATTCTAGCTGGCAGGGGCACTCTGAGCAGAGAGATATCGGGTTCCATCTGTGTGCCCTGTGCAGAATGTTAGCCCACAATAAGGTTTCTATTAGGATGTACCTTGTCCGCTTCAGTGAAGCATAGAATGTTGACTGCCCTGTACCTTCCAGAGGAATGTGCTACTGGAAGTTTACATTGGTTATCTATAATGTGTGTTAACAATAGCTTTATTATTATTTGTTTTATTAGATTAGATCTTCACAAGGCCGGTGTCTACCCCAGCTGACCGCATGAGAAACATTCTGCGGCGTGCTCAAAGAAACAGGGAGGATATGTTTCAAGATCTGATTAAAACAGTAGAAGCATCCGTAAGGGAGAATCGAGCCTGGAGAGAGGAATCCCAACAGAGGAGGCAAAAACACAGGGACAAACTGATAAGCGTGATGAAGGAACAAACAGAACTGCTCAAGAGCATGATTGCTTTGCACACCCAGGCGATTAATGTATGGGCTCCACTCGAGACAGTTCAGCCATGTCTGCCTCCCATACCCCGTAGTCCTTCAAAGCATTTCTTTGAAGGCCACCCGTCCCCCTGGTATACTGCAACATCCAGTCCCTCACAGAGCTACTTTTTAGAGACCTGCAGCTACACCCACCTGTAACACCTCCCACCAACACCCCCCCTTTCATCTCTTAGTAAAAACAGTAACAAAAACTTTAAAGAGTGGCTTTATTTGTACACAGTGAAAATCTCATAAGGTGCACTTGATGTGTCCTTGAAGTGAACTATGGGAGGGCATCATTGAAATGCTCCCTGAGCGCCTGCTTTATGTGAGCAGCTCCTCGTTGGGCCCCCCTAATACTCCTGGTGGCTGGCTGTTCGTATTCTGCCTCGAGGTGCTGTGCCTCCATAGCCCACCCCGGGGAAAACTTTTCTCCCCTATTTTCACAAATGTTATGAAGGACACAACACGCTGCAATTACAGCAGGGATGTTGTCCTCATTCAAGTCCAGCCTCCCATACAAACAGCGCCGGCGCCCTTTTAAACGGCTGAAGGCACACTCTACAGTCATTCTGCAGCGGCTCAATCTGTAATTGAACCGCTCCTTGCTGCGATCCAGGTTCCCGGTGTACGGCTTCATGAGCCATGGCATCAGTGGGTATACTGGGTCTCCGAGGATGACTATGGGCATCTTCACACCCCCCACAGTAATTTTTTGATCTGGGAAGAAGGTACCCCCTTGCAGCTTCCGGTATAGACAAGTGTTCCTGAAAATCCGGGCATCATGCACCTTTCCTGACCATCCAGCATTGATGTCCGTAAAACGCCCCTTGTGATCCATGAGTGCTTGCAGCACCATGGAGACGTAGCTCTTCCTGTTGATGGACTCGGTCGCGAGATGGTCTGGAGCCTAAATTGGGATATGTGTGCCATCTATTGCTCCCCTGCAGTTAGGGAATTCCATGGCAGCAAAGCCGTCCACAATCTCACAAACATCGCCCAATGTCACCATCCTCCGTAGCAGAATGCGATTGATGGCTCGGCACACTTGTGAGAGGGCTAATCCAACGGTGGACCTCCTGACTCCAAACTGGTTTGCAATCAACCAGTAGCAATCAGGAGTCACCATCTTCCAGACAGCTAACGCAACATGCTTCTCTATGGTTAGGGCAGACCTCATGTTGGTGTCTTTACATCACAGGGCAGGGGCCAACTCTGAACACAGTTCCAGAAAGGTTGCTTTCCACATTCGAAAGTTCTGTACCCACTGCTCGTCATCCCACAGCTGCATAACAATGCAATCCCACCACTCGGTGCTCGTCACTCGCAATCATAAACGGCGTTGCACCATGTGGAGATGATCGGTGGAGGAGCTGAGCAATGCGGTGCTGTTGCTCTGCAAGGCATCGATCAGCCCCTGCTCCTCGGCATCCTTGTCTGATTCGGAGCTCATTGCGTACTGAGCAACCAGCTGAGATGTATTTAGAATGCTGAAGGCGATTGTGGAGATTAGAGCAGGATCCATGCTGTCGCAATTGTGATTGCTCGCAAGTAGTGCGTCACTGCACTGTTGAAAATAGGCGCGAGTTGCTATTGGCAACGAGGAAGACGCAAGGGGAACACAGTGCACCATGGGAATCTGAGACTTTACCGATGGCGCTTTGCGTTCCTTTCCTTTCCTTCATCCCAGGATTCTAAGTGCCGATTCAGGGAAAATTGAACTATGGGATAGGTGCCCAGAATTCATTGCGCTGCACCGCTGTATTGCAAAGAATTCTGTTGTGTTGCAAGGAGCGACGTGTGTACGCGCTTTCCTGCAATAAAGGTCACGTGTTTTTTATAGCGCGATTGCCATGTTGCGCTTTAATCTGATCGTGTGTACGTAGCCTTAAAAGCAGGGTGTTGGTAAATGTGCACACTGTTTTTATTTTAAACAACATTATAGAGAGTCCTAAGGATCCTGGTGCAACCTCTGTGTTTTCTTCTGGGGCAGCTTCTTGTCAGTTCCTGGATTGTTAGAGAGCAGCAGCTGCCTCACACAGAGCCCAAGGAAGTGGGCAGGTAGGACGGCACTAGCCAGCAGCTCCCAATACTGTTTGTTCAGAGCCCTGCTGGCCCCGATCATCTGGTTATTCCACCTACTAGAACGAAGATCAGATCACTCAGATGGACAAGGTAATTCATTCAGCTGAGCGATCCGATTGGGAGGCTAACAGCCAAAGAAGGGGGGAAGCAGCAGCCCATCATCAGCTGATGTGCCTGGGCTCTGGCGAGCTCGGTTCAGGGAGCCCGAGAAACAGCTGAGAGGGGAGAGAGTTGCCAAGTGTTTTTCAGAGCCTTTGCTGGCTCCGATCTGAGCAACTGTTATTCTGCCTGGGCTGGGCTGGGAAGTCTGGGCTGCTGCAGTTTCTCAGCTGATCAGTGGAGGTGGGGACTGGCCACTGAAACTGAACACCAGCTCTGATGGGCTGGGCTCTGGCTCTCACAGTCTGGAGTCAGAGACTGAAGGACAGCTGGGGGCAGGACCCAGGACCTGGATGAGCCAGTAAAGGCCCGATGCTGTTCAGAGCCCCGGCTAGTCCACATCTGAACAACTCTTATTCCGCCAGGGCTGGCCATGTGAAATGGGGGCTGCTGAGATCACTCAGCTCTTTGGTGCTGGGGGGAAGTGGGAGGGGGAGCAACTGTTACTCTGCCTGGACTGGCCCCTGGATTCAATCAGGGCTGCAGCTGTAACCAGTCAGATGTTCTGGGCGGAGCAATGGTGCTCTCTGCATGTACAGCCGTGACCAGATAAAAATAGCATCCATACCCAAGCCGCAATCTGCAGCAACGGGTCTGTGGATATCCGCATTTGCACCTGCGGATGCGGATATCTGTGGATCTGCAGGGCTCTACTCACTAGCACAACTGGCCCAACTCAAGGGATTGTGATCAGGCAGGTTGGTGAGATGGCCAAGACCCTTCACTATTTCCCTGAGAGCTTGCAGCAGGAGTGGGCAAAATATGGTCCTCAGGCTGGATCCAGCCCACTAGAGGTCACCTTCTGGCCCTCCTCCCCCGGCCCACTCCCTCCCCCACACCAGCACAGCACCAGTCTGGGGCCTGGATCAGGGCTGCGTTGCCCCCTTCCACCTCCCTTGGCTGGCGCAGCGCCACTCCGGGGTTGAGAGACTGCACTGCCCCCAACCTTCCCCCCCAACGGCATTGTGCCACTCCAGGGCCAGGCTGCGCTAATGCCGTCTGCCTTGTTCAGCGCAATGCTGTCTGTAGCTGCTCTGCTCCCTTCCGCCTTCCCCAGCTGATGTGGTACCACTCTGAGGCCAGGGCCGCACTGCCCTCTCCTGCCCCACCTGGCCGGCTCTGTGCAGCCCCCCCCACCTCCAGCCCCTGGCCCCAAGCTGGGATCTCTGCCATGCTCACTGGCCCACTTGGGAATTTTATTGCCCACCCCTGGCTAACAGTATGAAGTACATTGCACCTTACACTAGTGGGTGCTAGGAATGCTATGCAACATACGCCTCTCCCTGGCATTCCCTGAGGCATTTGGTTTGCATCAGCTCTGCACAAACAGAACAGTCCAGAGCATCTCTGCTTGGAGACACAGTTCTGCATCCACATCTTAAGCTCTCCAGAGAGGAACATGTATGTACAGCAGTGGTTCTCAACCTCTTCGGCTCAAGGGTCACCAGTCTCCACCAACAGGCTCCCCATCACTGCAGGCAGATGAAAGAGTTCAGCAAGGAGGCTGCCTCCTCCCCGATCTCCCGTCTCATTGGTTGCAGCAGGGAAACCCCACATGTCCTGTAGCCCTGTGTGCTCCACCAGGGTCCCTAGGCAGGACTCCTTTCTCTAGCCAGGGGGATGGAAGATCAGTGCTCCCCTCCCTCTGCTCCAGCAGGGACTCCAGCACCTATGGACCTACATGTAGTGCTTTGCTGCGCTCCCTGCTACAGAGAGGGGGAGGCCAACGCTGATCCCCCGTCCCTTTGGCTGCAGCAAGGAGCCTGCACAGGACTTTTAGCCCTGAGGAAATATGCTCTACCTGGGTCCTTAGGCAGTGGTTCCCTTCTACAGCTGGCAGGAGGAGAGCCACAGGCCCCTCTGAAAGCCCCTGTGAGCCATTTTTGACCCCCAGGAAGCAGGGGGGAACCACTGATGTACACTATATAACAATTCTCACAAACCATGTCCATGGAAGATGAAACCAATGCTCAATCCTATATGTGTAGTTAACAGAGCCGATTTCAGTAGAGTTACGTCTACGTACACCAGCCTGATAGCTGGCCATGTATTTCCTCAAAATGATGGTTGTATAGACCTTGCAAATTTTAGTGGTGTGATCTCAGTGGTCCTCCAGCCATGTATTTGTCATTATAGATTTGTTACTCACCTCTGCTTTTCTATTCACCATGGGAGATGGGGGATTTTTTTCACTCTTTGCTTTGTTCCCAGCCATCAGGCTACCCTGGAGTCTTCAGAATATTTTCCTAGGGTAAAAATCAAGTCATTAGGCCTCATGGAAAATATGGCCACATTTCATAATCAAAGGAGCATTGTTAATTTAGCTCATATACCATTCTGCTCAGATGGTATTAGACCAGATCCTCAGTTAGCATAAATTGGAATAGCTCCACTGGAGTCAAAACATTGTTACATCAGCTGATGGTAGATCTAGCCCATTGTCTCCAACCTTACTGGACTAAAAGAATAGAAATAGAGTAAATAATTATGTTCTAATTAGTTCTACATAAACTGTTGCTCATTTAAACACTGAGCATACTTTGAATACAGATTAGATTTTCAAATCTCATAAACAGGACAATTACTGACTCACAGACTTTGAGGTTATTTTACAAGTGAGGAGAGGTACAAAGTGGTAGAAAATAAACGTTCACTTACTTACTTACACCTTACTTATTTCAAAAGCTGTCAGAAACGTGGTGACTCCAATCCAATCTCTTTTTTTGGGTGTACTTAGCTGGCCAAATTATGACAACAGTTGCATTGGTGGAAATCTGGTGCAATTCTGCTGAACTCAGTTTCTCCTAATTTTGACTGCTGTTAGCAACAGCATCATCTACCTCACTCTCTCTCTGTGAATCTTCTCTGACAGCTATCAGCAGAAATGAAATTAACCGGCGTCACAGTGACAGGGAATTACGTCCACTGCAGTGCACTCACTTTCTCCTACACCAGTGCTGTAATACTTCCAATAGATGAGTGCAGTTCCTGGTAATCACAGTGATGTTTCCTCTCCTTTGTTTATTTACCTTTCATAGGCATTCATCTAATCTCCCTGAATCCCTGAGAGATTGTAGCTGAAAATGAAACTAACCTAATGATGTGTACATACTACTGTTTGTCTTACAATACAATGTGCTGTCTCTCTCTCTAGCTGCTGTGTTACCTATGCTGTAAGGCTTGCAAAACATTAGATACCAACTGCATCAAATACACTAGACTCTCTTATTTTATAATATATATCTAATTAACAAGTGTCTGTGTGTCCTTTCACAAATATCCTCTTAAACAGAAACTGAATTTTCCCTTACAGTTTTTTTTCTATTAGAGATGTCACAATACTCAGTTTGTCTGTAGGGTTTTTTTGGGTCTAGTGAAAGAAAGCTTTTGTACACAGTTTCTGTCATTCTTATTTTAGGGTTCCTAGTAGTAGCTCTTGTGCTACTCACACCTGGCTACCAAAAAGCAATTTCTCTCTCTTGCAATAGAAGAATCACAGATATCTACACAGGGGTAAGAAAGTGATGGAAGAAAAGGTCTTACCTGTTTCAAGTCTTGAGCTCTAAGGTAACTTCTGACTAATGCTCTGATGATTTTGGTTACACACTCCTTATTAGCTCCACCCAGCTTCAGTGACACAATTTAGGAGAAATGAAACAAACCCCAACAAGGTTTCTCTTCTTCACTGTGATAAAATCTTACCTAATTTAGGTCTACAGAAATGACATTGGACAGACGTGATTTGCAGTGTGTATTTATTACACATGACTAAGGAAGGACGAGGCAAAAAACCTCCGAAGACTATTAAGGATAAATAACTAGGGTTAATTTTTTTTTTATTGAAGATGCTGAGTAATGTGTCTAACTTCTAATATTTGACTGATCTAGGCCCTGATTCTGCAATTTACAGTGCATAAGCAGTCCCCAGCACCTCACCAGAGCTCCACTAAAATTCATGCGATTCTGCATGGGTATAGGAGACCACCTGTGTGTTACAAGATGTGTCGATGCTGCAGTCACAAGGTCATCTGGGTACTACACCTCCCTGCCACTGTGTAGCCAGGCCCTTAAGTATGTATTGCATGTTCTATTCTGGCTAGCCAATATACGACTGCATTCTCAGAGCCTGGATCTGCCACCCTCAATGCTGTGGAGCAGTTCCAGTGAAATCAACAGAACGGATTTCGTGTTACAGCACAACTCGGATGAGCAAGGGATGGGAGCAACCTGGGAATGGGACTTTTTGTGTTTCTAGGTCCCTTGGGAATTTTGCTGAATCTCCACTGCCCAAGCCCCAGTTTTCTCTGTTTCGGGTATAGTGTCTCCTAGGCCATCAGCACTCCTAGTATCACTGAGATGGGAATCCTATCTGGGAGTGCTGCCCAAGGATTTTGATGCTCAGCTGGGAACCCCTGGGGAGAGAAGGCAGTGATCACAGACTCATTACAGAACCAAAAATATCAGAAGTGGATCATTTAATAGCCACACATTAGCTTTGGTTGGAACATAATGGATAGCCAATTTTTGTCAAACATAAGGAGCAGTTGCAGAGTAAGGTACTGTCCAGTGTAAAAGTATCAGACTGTCTCACAAAGATGCCTTTCTGCCTTAATCCAGTCTAACGAGTCAGACATTTGAAATCTCCCAAATGTATTTCTGTACTATGGGTACAAAACCAAATACCCTACTATGGAAGTGTGACTCAAAAGAATAAATTCATTAGGAGAAATGCAAGACTTTACCACCTTAGATTGGAGACTGAGTTATGAGGATGCTCTGATGGAACAAACAAGATGAACTGATACCAGTGGTAAGTCGTCTAGTATGCAGTATATAATGTAACCTACAACTCTCACCTTTACTAGCACAACTCTGCTTTATTCTCTCAACTTGCATCTCCAATTCTCATCTCATTACTCTTTATTTATAAAAAAGTGTGCTATCAATGTCTTTTCACTTAAGCAACTGAAGCATTTAATATGGGGGAATTCAAATGAGAGATCTAGCAGACTAGCCCTATTTATAGTCCACATATTTCTAGTCTCTTTGGGTGCATCTACACTAGTAAATTAAATCGACTTAAGCAGGCTTAAGTCGACTTCATTTACTCAGCGTCCACACTGGTGTTTCCTTAAGTCGACTTAAGCTGCTGCTTAAGTTGACTTAAGGAAATTTAAAGTTGACTTTATAAAACCTACGATAAAGTCGACTTCAATGCTTAAGTCGACTTCTTAAGTCGACTTAAGCAGTGTGGATGCCCTAAATTGACTTAGTCGACTTAGGGCAAGGAGGGAAGGGAGCCCCCACTCCCTCCTCCCTAGGAAGCCGCTAGTGGCTTGTCCCGCTCCCTTCTCGGTCCCGGGGAGAAGGGAGCATGGGGCTCCCTCATAGCCAGGCCCCGAGCGGTCCTGGCCGAAGGGAGCCCCACGCTCCCTCCTAGCCGGGACCGAGCAATCCCGGCAACAAAGGACTGCGGGGCTCCCTTCTCTCCAGGACCCCTGCGGGTCCCAGCAAAAAGGAAGCCAGAGGCTCCCCGGCAGCTGGAGCACCGGCAATTGCCGGCATGGCTGCCCTCCAGCTCCTGGGAAGCCTCTGGGGGCTTCCTGGCAGCTGGAGCGCCGGCAATTGCCGGCACAGCAGCACTCCAGCTCCCGGGAAGCCTCTGGGGGCTTCCTGGCAGCTGGAGCGCCGGCAATTGCCGGCACAGCAGCACTCCAGCTCCCGGGCAGCCTCCAGGGGCTGCCCAGCAGCTAGAACATGGTCCCAGTCCGAAGGGAGCCGCAAGGCTCCATTCTGGCCAGGACCTCTGGGGTCCCGGCAGAAAGGAGCCCGAGTTCCCTTCTAACCAGATCCCCGTGGGTCCCAGCAAAAAGGAAGCAGCAGCTCACTTTTTGCGGGGAGCCGCGGGGGTCCCAGGCAGAGGGGAGCTGCCGGCTTCCTTCTCCCCGGGACCACTCAGTTCCGGCTAGAAGGGCTCCCTTCTGCCCAGGAACTGAGCAGTCCTGACCAGAAGGGAGCCGAGCATCTGGGGTAGAAGGGAGCTCCATGCTCCCTTCTCCTCCGGACCACTCTGGGGCTTGCTGGCTCTCCCTGGACCGAACTAGTCGATTTAGAGAGTCTAGTATAGACTTTCTAAGTTGACTTAGTAAGGCCTACTTTAAGTCGACTTAGGAGTCCTGTGTGGACTCTCTAAGTCGACTTAATAAGGTCGACTTAAAGTCGACTTATTTAAGTTGACCTAAATCACTAAGTGTAGACATAGCCTCTCAGCATTCCAGCAGCAGCTAGTTAGAATGACTGGAACTTTGGGGCCTGCCTGTTCGTTTCTAACAAGCATTATGTGTACCTGAGTGTACTTCTTCATTTGCTATTCTTTCAATGTGACTTAAGTCAATGGGACTTTTGCCTGAGCAACTATGCTAAAGTCGGTGTAAACTCCAAGTAAAAACATCAGGTTGTGCCCTCTGGTTATTAAATATTTTCTCTTTCCAGTCTTTTTTCTTCTAATTGTGCAATAAAACATTCTACTTTGACATTAATAGAATCAAAGTTTACATGAGTACATTCAGGAACCAGAGAATTAGTTACTGACCAGTGGTAATATTGTTTTATGCATCACTGATAACTGATTAATAGTTCTGACTTATCCCCATCGGAAGGTCCTGCAATAGGATCCACAGAATATGAAATATTAATAGCCATATCAAAACTGTGAAATGTGTTTTTTCTTACACAACAACATTAAACAGGAAAATACATTGCAGGAGTTTTGATGTTTTTAGCAGGTTATTTCTTCCATCTTTCTCTACACCCCATGCTGGCCCCTCTTCCCTGACCCTCAGCCAGTGTTGATGGCCTCCTCTGCCAAAAAAAAGCAGGGGACGCTTGAAAATTCAGTGATGGCCAGAGCTAGAGTGAGGGAGGGGGGTACCAGGCAAGCCATTGAAAAGGGCTGCTAGCGGAAAGAAGCCCAAGCATGCTGCTAAAAGAAGCTGTCCGGAGTGGCTCCTTTTGGTGGTGGCAGACCATGGAGAGGAGTTGCTCCAAGCGGCTTCTTTCTGTGGCATGCCTGGGGCATGGGCATGGCGGGGATTTCTACTGCCCCAGCTGCCCCTGAAAGAAGCCACCTGGAGTGGCTTTCAGTGTCAGGAGCAGCAATTTCTGTGGCACTACAGAAGATTCCATGTGCCGCTCCAAATGGGCTCCCATGCACTTGTTGCCATGTGGGCTGAAGGTTGCCTACCCCTGCTTTACACGATGAAAGGGATCAGGTTGCAAGGACAATTGCTAAATTTCACTTAAATGATCAGGAGTAAGCTGTGATCTACTTAAGCCACTGTTTCCTGTAACATTAGGGCAAGCAAGATCAGTGAGTTTATTTTTACCTGAGAGAGTAAGAGGATAAGTGAGGCGTTTCACTCCTGTGTGCTGTAGGGCCCTGTAGATAGTGGCTTGTATAAAAAAGTATCTCTAAAACACCATGCCTTGTTCCAGGGAAACACCAAAATCCAGATGAGAGGCATTCCAAATACTGCCCTTATTTGTAACCAGGTGAGAATGCAATAGGATGTAAGCAGGATGTGCTCTCTACAGCTTTATGGGCAATGTAGTCTGTGGAAGCGAGGTTATGTACTTCAGCATTATGGGTATCCCATAGGGAGAGCTATTTAGCTAGCGTAACTGGTAGCGCTTCATTGAAGTCAATGTTGCTATGCTGATTTATACTGCTAAGGATCAGGCACATTTATCTAATGGAGAGTCCTAAGCAGCTAACAATAAGTTCATGTCTGGTGAGACTCTGGTAGATAACAGTACAAGCCATGGATCGAGGTGGCTGGATTGTCTCTTCACTAGCTAAATTATATAAAGACAAAAGCCACTCAAATTGCAGAATACATTTTTATTAGAGCTTTATTCACATTCATTAAGAGCAGTGTAGGTCTTGATGCTGAGTTCACAAGTAGAATTGGCAAAGCAGCCAGGAACTTTGCTCTTTTTCAAGATGGAGCCTGGAATAATAACTAATTGTCAGCTAAAGTGAAAATCTGTATTCATGGGTTGTGTTTTATCCATTCTTTTATATTGCTCAGAAACATGGACAACTTACGCCAAACATACCAAAAGACTAAATAGCTTTCATATCAGATGCTTGCATAAAATTCTTTGAATAAGATGGGAAGACACAGTGACAAATGTGGAAGTGTTAAACCGAGCTGGTATGTCATTCATGGGAATGTTGATTAGTAAGAAAAGACTAGGGTGTCTTGGACATATCAAATGAATGCCAGATCATAGGATCGTGAAGAGCGTGCTGTGCTCTGAAGCTCATGAAGGATCTAGAGACACAAACTGTAGTGCAGATTTGAGGATGTTTGCAAAGATGCTTTAGGATCCTTTGGAATCTCTGTGGATGATTGGGAAAGGAATGCAAAGTGCTGGTTGGCATTGTCAGTTTGTAGATGGAGTGAGGTGGATTGGATCAAGCTTTGTGATGACTGGTGTCAGAGAATAAATGGTTACTTACCTGTAACTGGTGTTCTTCAAGATGTGTTGCTCATGTACATTCCAACTCAGGTGTGTACATGCCGCGTGCACAGATCGCCGGAACCTTTTCCCCTAGACTGCCCACAGGGTCGGCTCCAGCCATTAGGGGCACTCCCACCCCTCTGTATATATATTGCAGCCGACCCCTGCCTTCTCCAGTTCCTTCTTGCTGGAATTCTAGCTGAGGGGAGGAGGGAGGGTGTTGGAATGTATATGAGCAACACATCTCGAAGAACACCAGTTACAGGTAAGTAACCGTTTCTTCTTCAAGTGATTGCTCATGTTAATTCCAACTCAGGTGATTCCCAAGCCTTACCTTGGAGGTGGGTCAGAATTCTAAATGTCTGCCGTGTGAAATACCACTCTGCTGACCGCTGCATAGTCTCTGGTCTGGACAGTCAGTGCATAGTGGCCAGCGAAGGTGTGGATGGACGACCAAGTCACTGCACTGCAGATGTCCGTGATTGGCATGTGTGCCAGAAAAGCCACCGACGCCACCTGGGCTCGAGTAGAATGAGCTGTGAGGCCCAGGGGCAGAAGGTTGGCTGAGAGGTAGCATTGCTTAATGCATGCTGTGATCCATTTGGATAGGTGCTGCACAGAAACTGGTTGGCCCTTCATTCTCTCTGCAACTGCCACAAATAATCTTGACGACTTTCTAAAAGGTCTGATACGATCTAAATAGAAGGCCAAGGCCCTGCGCACTTCTAGCATATGAAGACGCCTCTCGCGATCCGATGAGTGCGGCTTCAGGTAAAATACTGGAAAGAAGACATCCTGACTCATATGGAAGTATGACACCACCTTAGGGAGAAGTTAGGGTGAGGGTGTAGCTGAACCTTGTCCTTAAAAAATACTGTGTAAGAGGGCTCCGACGAGGGGGCCTGAAGCTCTGACACCCTGCAAGCTGATGTAACAGAGACAAGAAAGGCCACCCTCCAAGATAAATAAAGCAGGGAACAGGAAGCAAGTGGCTCAGAGAGATGCCTGGTTAGTCTGGCTAAAACTAAGTTCAGATCCCATTGAGCTACTGGAGGGCGGACCGAAGGGAACAGCCTGTGCAGGCCCTTTAGGAAACACTTTATCATGTGGTTCAAAAATAGGGAGCCCCCATCCTTTCCCTCATGGAAAGTGGAGATAGCTGCTAAGTAAACCTCGATGGAGGCACTTGCGAAGCCTTGTTCCCTCAGGGTCAGAAGGTAATCTAAGATCTTGGGTATAGGTGTGTATGGGGCACGAAGTCCCTGTTCCATTGCCCACGTGGAAAATCTTTTCCATTTGGCCTGATATGTGGCCCTTGTCAATGGTTTCCTACTGTTAAGGAGGACCTCCTGCACTCGCGATGAGCATTGAAGGTCCTTGCTGCTCAACCACGGAGGAGCCACGCCTTCAGATGCAGCAACTTGAGGTTGGGGTGTCTCAGGGCTCTGTGGTCCTGCATGAAAAGGTCCAGTAACAAGGCAAGGTGATTGGCTCTTGGGTCGAGAGATCCAGAAGGGTTGGAAACCAGTGTTGGCGGGGCCACTCTGGAGCAAATAGAATGACCTTCGCTTTGTCTCTCTTCACCTTCAGCAGCACCTTGTGCACCAGCGGAGCGGGCGGGAAGGCATAGCACAGGCAACCCGACCATGGAATCAGAAATGCATCCGCCAGCGATGCTGGGCTGCGGTTCTGGAAGGAGCAGAACACTTTGCACTTCCTGTTGACATTCGAGGTGAACAGGTCTATATGGGAAGTTCTCCACTGTTGGAAGATGGAATCCAGCACATCCGCTTGAAGGGACCACTTGTGAGTCAGGAACTTCCTGCTGAGGCTGTCCACAAGGGAATTCAGGGAACCCAGTAGGTATGCTGCTGTTTGGTGAATCACATGTCGGATACAAAAGTCCCGTAGCATGCAGGCTTCCTGGCAGACGGGAGAGGAGTGAGCTCCCCTGTTTGTTGATGTAGTGCATAGCCATGGTGTTGTCTGTCTGAATTAGCACTGGCTTGCCCCTCAATCTGTCCTTGAACGCTCTGCACGCTGAACGAACTGCCCTGAGTTCCTTTATATTTATGTGCAGGTGTGAGTCCTCTCTGGGCCATCAACCCTGAGTCTGAAGGTCGTTCAGGTGAGCCCCCCACCCCATGTCCGAAGTGTCTGTGACTAGGCACATCTTGGGTTGAGAGGCTTGAAATGGTAGGCCCCCGCATACATTCTCGGTGAGGCACCACCACTTTAGAGATTCCAGGACCCCTGCGGGATACACGCAAAATGTCTAACGGGCCTCTGGACGGGCGGTATACCGATGCCAGCTACCCTTGAAGGGGACGCAGCCTCAGTCAAGCAAACTGCACCACGAGTGCAAGAGGCCATGTGCCCCAAGAGTCTGAGGCAAGTGCGGACCAAGGTCAGGGATAACTCATCACCGACCTGGTGATCTTCGATAGGGCTAGGAACCTTGACTGAGGGAGGAAGGCCTGAGCTTCCCTCGAATCCAGGGTGGCTCCTATGAATTCTATCCGCTGTGTTGGAGCTAGCGTGGATTTCTTCTCGTTTATCATCAGGCCACGCTTGGAGAAGGTAGTTCTGATTACCTGCAGGTGGGTTTGCACCTCCTGATGCAAATGACCTTTGACCAACCAATCGTCCAAGTATGGGAATACCTGGATTCTTTGCCACCGAACAAAGGCTGCCACCACTGCCAGGCACTTCTTGAAAACTCGAGGTGCTCCCGCTAACCCAAAGGGGAGGACTGTGAAGTGATAGTTGTTTTGGCCCACTCTGAAACGAAAGAAGCGCTTGTGGCGAGGTAGGATGGTGCTATGAAAATACACGTCCTTCAAGTCGAGGGCGGCGTACCAGTCTCTGGGATCCAAAGACGGAATGATGGAGGCTAGAGAAACCATGAGGAACTTTATCTTGCGTAAGTACCTGTTCAGGCCTCTTTAATCCAGAATAGGGTGCAGGCCTCCCTTTGTCTTCAGGATTAGGAGTAATGTGAATAGTAGCCCCGACCCCTCCTTTCTGCTGGCACCTCTTGCACTGCCCCCAATGTGAGGGGGGCTTGGATCTTGATGCCTAGTAGCTGCTCGTGAGAGGGGTCCCTGAAGAGAGACCAGGAAGGGTGGGGTGGGTGTGAGGGAGGCATGGATGAAAACTGGAGGGAGTAACCCCATTTCACTGTGTGCAACACCTATTGGTCCGATGTGATATGGGACCAAGCACAGTAAAATTGGGATAGCCGGTTTCCAAAGGTGGGAGGGTGAGGATCCCGGTCTGTGACTGGAGCATCGTCCCTGGATGCTAAGTCAAAAGTTCTTTTTAGCTCCCGGTTGGCCACGCATCTGCCTCTGCCCGACCTGGACAACCTCCTATTTGATCTGTGGCCGTTGTGGTTCGAACACCTAGAGGGGTCCGACCTATGCTGGAATGGCCGGGAGGGTGGCTGAGGCCTAAACTGGAGTCTCTGTGAAGCTGGTGTGTGGAGGCCTAGGGATTTTAACATCGTGCGGGAATCCTATAATGATTGTAACTTTCCATCTATTTGTGATGAAAATAGGTCCTGGCCTTCGAAGGGGAGGTCTTGAATTGTGTTCTGGACCTCCTGTGGCAGGCCAGACACTTGGAGCCATGAACTCCTTCTCATTGTGACTCCTGACGCCATGGCACGCGAAGTGGCATCCAGCACGTCTAGGGCCGATTGAAGGAGGGCTCTGGAGACCACCTTCCTTTCTTTGACCATGGCTGAGATCTCCACTCGTGTCCTGGGGAACTGAGTTCGCAAATTTTTCCATGGCTGCCCAGGAGTTATATGCATACTGGCTGAGGATAGCCTGCTGGTTAGCGATCCTGAGCTGGAGGCCCCCACCCCCATTGAATATGTTTTCCTTCTGAATAAGTCCAGTCTTTTGCAGTCTTTGGACTTGGGAGTGGGACCTTGGTGCTCTCTCTCATTGGCTGTTTCTACCACTAGAGAGCTGGGGGCAGGATGGGTGTAAAAGTGCTCGTAGCCCTTAGAAGGGATGAGGTATTTGCGCTCCACCCTTTTGGCTGTGGGGGGAATGGACACCAGGGTGTGCTAGAGGGACTTGGTCGTGTCCTTGATTGTCTTGCTTAGCCCCCTCGGGAACCAGTATATCTACCATGGGATTGGATTCCTCAGCCACCTCCTCCGCTTGCAGGCCCATATTTCGTGCTAAGCGCCTGAGGAGTTCCTGGTGCGACCTGCTGTCGTCCGGGATTGCCACTGGGGTTGACCCTGCTACCAACTTATCTGGCGGGGAGGAGGACGGCTCCCCTTGGACTTCAACCGTGTCTTGTTGAGTTACGAGGTGGGGCACCTTTGGTTGGGAATTGTCCCCTTCCGGGCCTGTGCTTACAGAGTCCACCTCTGAATCAGTTCCTCGGTCAAGAGGGATGCTGGTAGAATGGAGAGGCTGAGACCTTGTCCTCGTGGAGGCATAGGAATGGCCTGTCAACGATCCCTGTGCCTGGTGATAGTCCCAAGGAGTCCAAAAGGGCCATTGAGGAGGTCCTTGCCACTGCTGCCAAGCTGGTTGATGAGGGAGGTAACCCGACCTACCCTTGTCCCTCTTGCCGACCCGCGAGGCCAACGAGCCCTCGTCCGACCCTGATGAGGCCTGGCTATGGGGGAACCATAGAGGGGCTGTACCGCTCGGTGTTGGGGAGCGGTACCGGCTACACAAGCTGGGCAGTGCTGGGGGTTCATGGTGCCGGTGGCTCATTGGGTTGCATGGCCTCAAATGGAGGAGCTCCTGCTGCTGCTACTACTGCTGGTGGTGCCGGACCGAGGGTTCTTTTAGCGGTGCTGGTGGGAAAGGCTCCAGCTGAACCCGCGCTTTAAGTGCCCGCTGCGTTGACTGGTGGTGCCGAGGCAATGGGGGCCTCAGGGGCATTGGCTTGCCCTTTGAGTGGGTCTTGGGCTTCGGTGCCGGCATGTTTGTCCCGGGTCTGACGTCCCCGTCTCCTCTATAAGCCCTCTAGCGGCTTCAAAGGTCTGCGGGGTGGAAGGAAGCTGGATATCTTCTTCCAGGATGCCTCTGGTCAGGGACGGTTCGAACACTGGACTCGACGGGCCCACCATGGGTGCCGGAGTCAATGGTGCCATGGGTGAGGCTCCTGGGTTGAGTGGCCCATCTCAGGACTCACTTTAGACCTTTGTGTTGCTGACTCAGTGGTTAGGGAACACCCCCTCTCCGTCTTACGCCTCTTGGGTGCCGGAGAGTGGGATCAGTGCCGGAGCGTCTCCCGATGTGGGACTGCCACTGCTGGGGAGCGATGGTGCTGGGACTCTTTCCCAGAGCTTTTGGCTTTCGCCACCAGTGGTGTGCTCTGTACCGAAGCCGCCGAGTCGGATCCTCGGGTTTCAGCAGGCTGGAGGGCTTCCTACATCATGAGGAGCCTCAGTCTCTGCTCCCTCTTTTTTTGGGTCCGTGGCTTAAAACTATGGCACAAGCTGCACTCATCCCTTAAGTGCAACTCACCCAGGCACTGTAAGCACGAGGAATATAGGTTGTCCATAGGCATAAACTTTTTGCAAGAAATACAGGCTTTAAAGCCAGGCATGCCCAGGCTGGGCCCGGGGGACTCCGTATAGGAGTTCCGACTATAAACTACACTATAACAGGGTCTAATACTAACAACTTAACTAAGAGTTAGGGGATAGCTGGCTAACAAGTGAGCATTGTTCCAGCGACCATCAGGGCAGTAAGAAGGAACTGGAGAAGGCAGGGGTCAGCTGCGGTATATATACAGAGGGTTGGGAGTGCCCCTAGTGGCCGCAGCCAACCCTGCGGGCAGTCTAGGGGAAAAGTTTCCGGCGATCCGTGCATGCGGTGCGCACGCACCTGAGTTGGAATGTACATGAGCAATCAGTCGAAGAAGGAGGAAAGAATCTGCTGCTCGGATTCAGAGCACTGCTAGTGTGTGTGTGCAACCTCTCTGTGGACAGGACTGTCACTTGCGCATTGGACTCAGCAGCCATCAAAGAACTCACTGGTGAATGCTCTGTGAAGAGCGATGGTGCCGCTTACGGTAACATTCATAAAATAACAAGACAGTAGCTACTAGCAGTTAGGTTCAATGCTCAACAAAGCACTTAACAGGTGATTAAATGATTAGCTGAATCATGGTCCCAATGAGGGAGCAGCCTTGCTCCCGCTGATGCCAGTGGAATAAGGACCGTGCTCTGTACTATTTCCAGTGAGCAAGGTAATCCCCTGGATGATACAGACCTAAACCTTGCCACGTACAGTATCTGATGTGATGCTGATGATCACCAAGACAGGCATAGCATGTTCATTCTAAGTGCAACCTACCCATACAAAACTACACAAAAGCCCCTGCTGTTTAAAATATTGTCCTGCTTTGCAGAATACTGTACTGTATTTCTAAAAGAATAAATGATAGTCACTTTACAGACACATGCCTCATACCCCTAAGTTAAAAAAAATGGAAGTTCCATGATTAAATCAAACATGTTATAAATCTATTCAAAAATATTATTATTCCTCTCAACTAATCTGGGTAATTGAAGAGAAAACTGAAGTCTGCTACTAGTAAAATGCAAGAAACGAATGAGATAAAACTACTTGTTTACTGGCTCTAAGTAAAACTACAGTATTATGTTGGCAGGTATTTATTCTTTCCCATTTATATCTAACGTAAGCACCTAATCAGGCCTGCAGGAACATTTACAACCAGCCTTCTGAGAGAAAATAGTTTATCAAAGAAACAACATACATTGGAAATATTTTGCTGCCCTCTGTTTTGCACTTTTGCTTTTAAACATAATGAGCTAAGTCACACGCAGTGTAATAAATATTTAAATAAACTGATGAAATTATAAATGAGTTATGATTTGGAACGGTCAACCTAATACTTGAATCTGCTTTGTAATACTGCAAAGTGGGAAACAAGAAAATAAAATTAGCTATGGCGTACACTATGATATATGATAAATACTTAACACTAAAATACTCTTGTTAAATGAACAAAATACATTTTGTGATGCATTTACTCTTGGTTTTAAGTGTCTTCACTTAACTGCTAATTCAGCAAATTACCATCATTAGTCTGATTTGTGTAAGCTCTACTGTGTGTATGTTAAATGTAAATAAAATGTGGCAATGCTTGAAACACCAGACTGAACATCTGTAGTCACAAGTGCTTAAATTAAGACAAACAAACAACAAAACTTGCGCCCTGCCCCTTGCAAATTGAAGCAATCGTTATATGATCTTGGGGATTCTTTTGCTATCCTCCAGGAACCTGCAGGTAGAACTTCATAATCCTGTGCATTCCAGACCCTGTATCATGGATACCCTCCAGCCAAAGAGGGGTTCCATCATCACAGAGCACCCATGCTCCATGAAACCACATAATAGAAAGGTTCTGTAGTGCCTTTTATAAAAACCTTTAGAACCCTTTGGCATGAGCACTGTGGTCAGGGGAGAAGAGAACACCATTGGGTGTGAGAGTAGAAATTAGTGAGTTCCTACAATGTTCTATCTGGAGAAAGCAGTAAAGCAAATTAAACCCTCAGACCTCCTCTTACAGAAAGAAAACAATTTTCAGTGCTCCTGGTTCTTGACTGTTCCTCAAGTTTTCCTCTTTCGCCCTCCTTTTGGTAATGTCCAATTCTTTCCTCTCTTCCCACCCCAATCAAGTGACGGAGTGCTGAGGGCCAGCTGCAACAGGGTTGCCATTGTTCCTCCAAAACCCAACACTTTCATTCAGTAAAGTAAGACTGAGAAACTGCTGCGAGTCTCTGATCAAGGCTCCATAAACTTAGTCCATGCCTACACCAACCCAGCCTTCTGCAACTTGTTCTATCCTGCTTCCTGAGGTACCATCCTGAAGGAGCAACACTGCTCCAATTCTGAGTTGCATCCAAGCTGTGCTTAGTGCAGTTTACAGGTGGAGGATTGTTATAATTTCCACCTAACTGCCGACGTCTTCTAAGGCAGTGGTTTTCAAACTTTTGGGGGGAGGGACCCAATCGAAAAAATCATTTATGCCTGCAACCCAACAATTACATCTTTCAGAATCCCATTGCAGTCTTTCAGCAGTGGCAGCAGGGGGTGCCACAACCCAGTATCTGAGGATCTTCAACTGGGTCCCAACCCCTGGTTTGTAAACCACTGCTCTAAGGAAGCCAGCAATATCAGAGCACAAAGGTCACGCCACCTCCACCACGGGGGCTGAGAAGAATAGGGTGGCACAGAACTGCCATGCTGCTGCACATAGCTGGCTACCCTCAGTGTCTGACTGCCTTGCACTTAGTCAGCAGCACAAATTACTAGAGCCATTGCATTACAGACTACCCAGATCTCCCCCAGCACATTGGCAGCTGCTGCTCTGTCTTCAGACTTCAGAAAACGGCTTCCATCACTAGCTCAGATTAAAGACAAAAAGAGTTTGATTAATTTCCCACACTCTTGGTACAGCACCCAATGTGCTTAAGAAATGGAGGTCCTGAAGACACATCTGCAGTGTAATTAAATACCCCCAGCTGGCTCATGTCAGATGAGCCAGGCTCACAGGGCTTGAGCTAGCTAAGGCAGTGGTTTTCAAACTTTTTTTCTTGGGACCCAGTTGAAAAAAATCATTTATGCCCACGACCCAACAATTGTATCTTTGAGCAATGCATCCCACTCTTTTGGTGGAGGCAGCAGGGGGTGCTGCGACTCAGTGCTGGGTCCTGACCCTAAGTTTGAAAACCACTGAGCTAAGGGGTTCCTTAATTGGTGTATAAAAGTTCAGGATTTGGCTAGAGTCTGAGCCCTGAGACCCTCCCATCTCACAGGTCCCAGATCCCAGGCTCAAACAGCTACACCACAATTAAACAGCCCGTTCGCCTTAGCCCATGAGCCCAAGTCAGGTGACATGGGCCAGCCATAGATTTTTAATTGCAGTGTAGACATACCCCAAGCAGGTCATAAGTGTCAGCAAGTCACCTGCCTTCCAGTCTAAGCCAGCCTTGGTACAGCTCAGTAGAAGCTCCATTGGATATGTTATAGAAATGAGGCCAAATTCAACAGTCACTACATGGATCTGATCTGAATTTACTAAGATGTTTGGCTATGTCTACACTTAAAAAGTTAAGTTGACTCTGTTAAGTCGACTTAACTTTTCAAGTGTAGACATAGCTGGGGCTCCCTGCTGAGAAGGGAGCTCCGGCTCCCTGCTGAGAAGGGAACTGCGGTCCCCGGCAGAAAGGACCCGCAGGATGGAACCTGGGCTCCCTTTTTGCCGAGATCCCTGTGTGGGAGGAGCAAGTTCATGAAACGTAAGGGTATAGATAAGTAGCATGGAATTTTTGTGACTCTCAGGTGATGTGATCTTGATTGCTAGGATAAGTTAATTATCAGTAGACGGGTACATTAAAAGAAATGGCCATTCAAACCTTTCTTAGAAATAAAGAATTACTAGCACACTATATCTGAATAATCTGTTTCATTGCTAGAGATTCTGTAATAGAAGAAATAGAATTTGGTTTTATATCTTATTTCCTCCTAAAATCTACAGAAGGAAGCACCCTATAAAATTAGACTTGCCATTCAAAGTGTCAGTATGGTACCATTTGGTAATCCTGCCAGATCTATTGTACATCATAATTATAGACCAGAAAATGGATAATTTTATCTGCACCTGTCCTTGAAAACATCTATTTGCTTTCAGACCAACTGCAGAATATATCCTCTGAAGGAGAAGTGGTTAAAATTGTATATATAATTTTATTAGTTTACTTCAGATATGTAAATGCTTGTCAGTTTTACAAATGAAACCATATATAAAAATAATTTAAATGACAATTAGCAAAATGTAAGTTCAGATCAGGTTTCCTGGGATACAACCTTCTATCTGGATTTCAGCTGGCCAGCCGTTGTATCTGTTCTTACTATTGTCAGAATGGTTGATCTGTTTAAGAAATAAAAATTTACCTTCAGTTTATAAACCATTATCACTAGACTGGAAAACTTTATATCTTCCTGTGTAGCAAAAGGGAAAAGATATGGGGGCAGGAGCTTAAACATCAGCAGAAAGGATGGGCATTTTGCTTATCTTAATCTGGCACGTCCTCACCCCACTATCTGTCACAAAATCATTCCTCAAAATATAACCCAAACCCTTATTGTCTAGAGCAGGGGTTTTCCAACTTTTTTCCTCAGCACCCAGTTGAAAAAATCATTTATGACCACAACCCAACAATTACATCTTTGAGAATATATTCCAGTCTTTTGGCGGTAGCAGCCGGGGGTGCCACAATCCAGTATCTGAGGGTCTGCGACCCAGTACTGGATCCCGACCTGTGGTTTGAAAACCACTGGTCTAGAGGACCTCATAACATAGGACAATGATGATGAGATATTTCCTGCAAGTAATCTTTTTCAATAAGTAACACCCAATGAAGATGTAAAACTAGGGATAGTTCCATATATCCTAGGAAAATAGAATAGTTAAGAGAAATCTGTGGCAACTGAACTGGGTCTAGAATATCAGTTTCTTCCCCCCTCTTTGCATCAGAGAAAGATGATTATTGCATTTGTAAGAAGCATAAAAAATGAAATACCACTGCTATAAGGAGACATTCTGATACAGGAATGATTACTGTTATATTTTTCTCATGTCTCAGGAGGCCAAGATTTTAAAAAATGACTTGTGATTTTGGATGTCTCTCTGCCTGAGTCTCCATCTTGAGACTCTTAAAGGATCCTATTTTTCAAAAAATGCTGAGTACTTCCCTCTGAAACTCAGGTCTTCTTCAAGACATCTCAAAAGTTGGGCATCCAAAAACTGAGATACCCTAAATCACTAACAAATTTATTTATTGCATGAGATTCTGTGGGGGAAAATCCCACTTCGTCTTCAAAGTGGCTGACAAAGTAGGATTTTCTCCCACGAAACCCATGCAATAAATAAATGTGTTAGTCTTTAAACATGTGTTAGTCTTTAAACAGTTCTCCTTGTTTGTTTGGCTGACCTAGACTAACACAGCTACCTCTTTGGTCCTAAATCATTAGTCACTTTTGGAAATTTGTTTCTAAAAAGAAGTCACAACACAAGGTTGTAAGGGGTTTGTGAAAATTATAGTTTTAAAAACCAAAACCAGACAACAAGAAAATTAACCCTACCTTTTCTTTTTGAAGAGTATCTGGAAGGTTGAAACCTTTGGCAGCTATAAAGACCCAGCTTGACCTGAACTTTATGTTCCATATTTCTTTACTGCCAAGATCTGCTATTGCTTTTTTTGCATCATCCTTTAATCTAGTGGAAGAATGCAAAAATTAAACATTGGAGACTATGAAATGCAGAACTTTAAAAATAAATTATGTAAGAAAGAATACATTCTGTTGATATGTAACGTCTGATTTCCTATTAATGAATAATTTTTAAGCCTTCCTGTATCATCTACTGTCCTGTACTGTGACAGAAATGAATGGAACCAAATTCTGCCCCCACTTACACCTGTGCAATGCCACAGGTGTTTATAAAAGACAATAAATTTGCATATGTGGACAGAAGGGAGACTTCTCTGTTATAGGGGATCAGATCTCTTTTGTACATTTTATTGTTTGAACAAATTTAATGTAATCCGAGTGTCTTTGAGGCTGTGTTATATGGGCAAGAGTTGAATGGGACAGCATCAAATGCCTTAGAAGATGAGTGACTAAACCTGATTATAGCTTGAGTTATAATAAGTTTTGCTTCTCAGAAGCTTGCCAGCCTGAACTGCACATCATTTATTACTCTAGCACTGAGCTGGCATGCATGTTCCTGCTTACCTGCTGCTTCCATCATCATGGGTCACCATCAGGAGAAGTGACCCTTGAGGTGCATTTTTAATGAAAGTAGTCATGGGTCCAGAGAAGTCTGTTAATGCAAACAATTATTCATTACAACTATGCTGATGCACGAAACATATACTGTTTCCTTTCCCTTACACAGTTTGTTGCTATTTTTCAGCCTTGCTTCTCCAAAAACAGAAGCAAACAAGTTACTTCTTTTTTTTCTAGCCAGATAGCTCCCTCAGTCCCATGCAGAGTATCCAATCCTGAAAGGTACTGTGTGCCTTCAACTCCCATTGAAAACAGGTGAGTATACAGAATGATTAGCACCTCTTGGGAGCTCTGGAGTGAGCATATGAGGACCCAAATTAGACTCATAGGCTGCGTCTACATGTGTAAATTAAGTCGATTTAAGCTTGCTTAAGTTAACTTAATTTACCCTGTGTCAACACTACAGTTTCCTTAAGTCGACTTTATTTTCCTTAAGTCGACTTAAGCAAGCTGCTTAAGTCGACTTAAGGAAAATAAAGTCGACTTAATTAAACCTCCTTTAAATTCGATTTAGTGCTTAAGTCGACTTCCTAGAGTCGACTTAAGCCAGTGTAGACGTGGGATAACCCTAAGTGGACTTAGGGCTACCCAGGACTACACCACTGCCCTCCCTGCTGGGGGGGGCACAGGGGGAGCCTGGCATGCCCCCCCACAGGGCAGGGCAGAGCCCTGCCCCTATGCCCTGCCAGGGTCCCTGACCCCCTTTGCCCCATTGTACCTATGTACAATGGGGCAAAGGCTGAGCCCACTGGCACTGGGCAAGGGGTGCCCCCCTGCCCCCATGGACCTGCCCTAGGTCCCCCTAAGCCCCTAGAAGTCGACCTAGGCGTCCAGTGTGGATGCTCTAGGTCGACTTTGTAAGGTCCCCTTTAAGTCAACTTTAAGTGTAGACTCACTAAGTTGACTTAAAATTAAAAGTGTAGACATAGCCATAGATTCTAAGGTCAGAAGGAACCATCGTGATCACCTAGTTGGACTTCCTACTCAGATAGCTCTTTCCAAAATTATCGAGACAGACACCAGTACAAATACTGGAGATTCAGTTCATTTGCTCTCTATATTTACCTCTCACTCATTTTATAGGTATAAACAATTCATGATATACTCCCAGTTTAGGTCACTCCTAGTGTCTTCCACAGCACAGTAGTCTCTAGTACTTGCCTACTACCTACTGAGTTGGCTGAGGTGTCCCATCACACTCCACAGTTGAAGACCAAATTTATGTTCAATTTCTTTAAGAAAGAAGGTAGGCCAAATTGGGGCACTGAGCTATGCCGCATAAATACCACTCTGATGTTTCATGGCACCCGGAAACATGTGAAGTGCTTTACTGACCATATAAAGGACATGACACAAGCCCTGAGAAACTTAAAGCCTAAGCATTTTGCAAACTATGCTCACAAGAGGAGTCCTATTTAACTCAACAGAATCTGGGGAGTAGCTATGGGTGGGCCCAGGGGAGCATGTGCCCACCCAGTTGGCCAGCAGGCCCGCTTATCCCTGCCCACCGCAGTGCCCAGCAGCAGCATGAGCTTGGCTGCCATGCTCGTGGACCAGCCAGCAGCGGGCGTCCATGAGCAGGGGCACTGCAGCAGGCAGATGGGCAGGGGTGGGCTGTTCTCTGCCCCTGCAGCTCTGGCCCCAGGCAGCTGCTGCAGCCTTGCTGAGGCAGGGATTGGGTTGTCTCTCCTGAGCCCTCCTCCTCTCGAAGCTCCAGTTGCTAGGCAACTGGGACATTGGCAGGAAGATGCTGGTCATAGGTGTGACGCTGTCAGGATTTAAGGAACCATTTGTGATATTATTTTGTATTAATATGTTATAATTGTTATAATCCATAGGAACTATGCCATGTTTGGTGTCAATAGAAAGGTAATAATTTGTGGGGAATGATTATATAGTTTATGTGTAGGATTTGTATTCATATTAGAAGTTAGGAGTATGATTGTTATATTTTAACTTGTGTAAGGCTGGGAAAACTTCCCAGACTGAATGTCTGCCCAGCCATTGTCTCCTTAATGGCCCATTAAGGAAGCTCCCCAGTATAATGGGCCGAAGAAGAAAACCTGTTGAGCCACTGGGACTTAAACATGTGACTCAGCTCCAGTTTGATTGGAGAGACCTGCACACAGCATGGAGAAGGCCAGAGGTGATAAAAGGCAGCAACCCCAACGCCATCTTGCTTTCAAGTCCTCAGTCTACAGCCAACACCCATCTCTGGAACTATTCCTCTGAGACTGAACAAAGGATTGAGGCCCACCCTAATGCTGGGTGTTTACCAGAGGAACAAGCCTGCAACTGCTTTTCATGAACTTTAAATCATTTGTATGTATGTGATTCGCTTTGACCCTTTAACATCTCATATTTTGCTTCTTTTCTTCTTATATTAAACCTTTAGTTGTAGTTGCTAAAGGATTGGCTACCAGTGTGGTATTTTGGGTAAGATCCAAACCTATATTGTTCTGTGTGCTGTGGCTGGCCCTTTGGGGTCAGGAGAACCTATATCTTTAAGGGACCGTGCAGCTAAGTGGGAGCCAGAGGAGCTGGAGTGCAATAAAGGGAGCTGTTTCTATTTTGAACAGACTTCTTGGTACCCAGTGTGGGGAACCAGAGGCCTGTTTGTGACTGATAGGGAGACTGGTTTAAGTACCACCCATCAGTGTGTGGGGAGTTTGGCTCCCGGTTTTGCAGCTTGCCCTGATTTTTGCATGTCCAGGAAGGTATCCCAGGAGGCCCCGGTCACAATAGGACTAGCCAGGCACACTCTGGAGACTCAGGGGCCTGGCCAGAAAGCAGGGGCTGGCTACTCCCCTGAACACAACTATTCACATATGTAAAGTTCTACACATCTGAAAGGCTATGTCTACACTTGCACTTTTAAGTTGACTTTAACTAAGTCGACTTAGTGTGTCTACACTTAAAATTAAAGTTGACTTAAAGGGGAACTTACAAAGTCAACCTAGAGCATCCACACTGGATGCTCTAGGTCGACTTCGTGGGGCTAGGGGGACCTTGGGCAGGTCCACAGTGGCGGGGGGGGGCACCCCTTGTGTGTAATGGGGCAAAGGGGGACAGGGACCCTGGCAGGGCAGAGCCCTGTGTATGATGCTGTCTGGATTTAGGGAAGCATTTCTGATATTATTTTCAATGGATATCTCATAAATGCTATAATCCATAGGAGCTATGTCATGTTTGGTATCAACAGAAAGGTAGTAATTTGCTGGGAATGATTATATAGTTTATGTCGAGGAATTCTACTTCGATTAGAAGTTAGGAATTTGGTGTTATATCTATACTTTAACTTGTATGATTTTATTGAAATACCTGAGAGAGGCGGGTGTGTAAAACCATTGTGTCCTTAATGTTTAGGAATGTGCCAGGGACAATGGTCCCAGGGAATATCCTGATGAGCCATTAAGGAGACAATGGTTGTAATGTTAAGGAAGCTCCCACCTACAATGGGCCAAAGGGAGAAACCTGATGAGCCATTAAGGAGACAATGGTTGTTCACACCCTCCTGTCTAAGGCATTCCTCCAGAATGACACAAGTTAAAGTATAGATATAACACCAAATTCCTAACTAAATAACTTCTAATATAAATACAATTCCTAGAGATAAACTATATAATCATTCCCAGCAAATTACTACCTTTCTATTGATACCAAACATGACATAGTTACTATGGATTATAGCATTTATGAGATATCCATAGAAAATAATATCATAAATGCTTCCCTAAATCCAGACAGCATCACACCCTACCCACATGCCCTGCCCTTTGGAGGGCATGCCAGGCTCCCCATATGCCCCCCCCCCCGACAGAGAGGGCATTGGTGTAGTCCTGGGGTAGCCCTAAATCGACTTAGGGCTTAAGTTGACTTAAGGAAACTGTAGTGTAGATGCAGGGTAAATTAAGTCGACTTAAGCAAGCTTAAGTCGACTTAATTTACCCATGTAGATGCAGCCAAAGTGTCTGCAGGATCAGAGCCCAAATACATGGCAGCATTATGCTCTTTAGGTCTGTGCTGTATTGAAGATGGGTTATCTTGATTATTAAAAGTTTGAAAAACACACTAAGGCCATCCTTAAGTGTGCGTTTTCATTTCTAGCTACTGTTCAGCATGCAGAAGAGAGACCCCAGCATAGTGCAGTGTGATGAGCCAGTCAAAATAGCACAAAGTCTAAAAGCAAAAAAGCAGAATTATATTCAAGGGGTTCTCCAATGACTGACAGAGAAGACTAGAACTTGCTTCAATTAACATGGACATGTTTCTGGGTAGCTGTTCTGAGAAATGAAATTGGAAACACAATTAGAATATAATGCAGTCAAAAAGCATAATTAATAGGATATGTCGACACTGCAGTAAAAACCCCATAGCACTGAGTTTCAGAGTCCAGGTCAATTTGGCCTTGGGCTGGAGCCTGGGTTATGACCCACCCCCTTCAGCAGGGCTTCAGAAGCCAGGCTCCAGCTCAACTTTCAACATCTACACTGCAATTATTAGCCTAGCAGCTGAGCCCCATGAGCCCAGATCAGCTTACCTGGGCCAGCCGCAGCCATGCTGCAGGTCTTTTATTGCAGTGTAGACATTTCCATAATCACCTTCAGGCGAAGGAAGAAATTTTGATCTTTAGAAAAAGATGGGAACTGGCCATCACACATTTCCATGAAGATACCATTAAAACTTGTTTTGAGTGTAACCTCCAAGCCATGTTTCTTGCTGTTTAAACCCTCAACCATCTATGAAAGCAGAACAGACTATCTTCAAAAAGCGTGACTCACACACCGCGGTACACCATGGTAATCTAGGAATAAAATAAAGGCCTGACACAGTTTAATTTTTTCTTTAATATTAAACTATGAAGCACTCCAGGTGAGCAGAGAGAAATCTGTTTTGCAATATGTTTTACATTATGTACTGATTGTTCTTGGAGCATGTAAGCAACTATCAAGTATTTAATCAGGGGGGAAAAAAAACTTTGTTCCAAATTTCTTATGTATGGAAATGTATCTACAAGAGACTCTGTGCCATTATTGTTTGTTAATACTTTGGCTCTTTCTTACCTCCTTCCCACATGTCAAAAAACTGTGTAGCTACAGCTTTTCCTGTTTTATCTGCAATAAAGAAATTATACATTTTAAATACATGGAAGGAGGGAGGAAATGAAAAGGGAACCTAAATACAACAGTTACAACTAAAAATAAGTACATGTATTATTTTACATTACTGTAGTTTCCAGTTTCAATTAGTTCCAGAACTTCCAAGTTCAGAAAATTAATCTGGAATGTAAATGACCATAGTGAGTCTCTGTGACAGCATTAACTTCTGCCCACTTATGATACATAAAGTCATCTGTTAAAGCTGTGCTGCAACTGAACTCCACCAAAACTATTGCATGACAGAAAATATTTCTGCCCAGATTCTTCCAAATAATGGATGTGATTTTACTTTTTTAGTTTATGTTCAAAGGAATGAGTGAATTTTATTAGGACCTTTGGAACTTGCATATACACTTTATACCAGTTCTTAACTAGAGCTGAGAATAACAGCTTTAGATTTTGGATGCCCACTTTGAGGCTATTTCAATAATCCTAATTTTCAATGGATGGGTATTCAGCACCTTCTGAAAAATCTGGCCTCTTTATAGTGGCTCAAGTTGGGCTCCCAGAATCACTAGTCAGTTTAGAGAATCTTGGTCAATATTTGTAATTCATTTTGCTGTTCAAATGTGCCTATTTTTGAGTTCATGAAACAGATGTAAAATTGGAGATAATTCTCAAGATTTCAAAATTCTTTGATAAATTCATGAAACGTTTTTTGCTAGTCGGGAAACTGCAAAAATGCTAAACAACTTTTTCATACTACACTTTCAAATGTTAAACTGAGTCAGCCATGGATTGGTTACATCAGACCCATACTCCCATGCTTTCCTCTGGAGCAATGTATGTAGGAAGATCTGGAAATTGCTGATCCCTTTCTGGCTCATCTTGGTTCTCATCCTGGGCAGGATCAAAATGGTAGGGAAAGGATCTTAAAAGTACAGGACCTCTGTAAAAGTTTATATTCTCCAATTCAGGAGGCAGAATCCAGAAGTAGGGAAATAACATTCCAGACTTGGGTGTCTCCTAAGCAGAGACCAGAGGTCACACTGCACTGAGGATGCTGGATTTATGACTGTAGCAATTCACTGTACTTGTACGTGGAGTATGTTTTTTTCCTGTGTGTTGTTAATCTTTGTTTATAGTTTTGTTTTCCTGAACAACGATTTGCTCAGAATAAAAAGGGGACGCCAATGTGAATTAAGTAAAGTGATGCTACAGAGGATATGTTTTACTGTATTTCAAGGTTAGATATGGCCATTTTTCTATTTGAACTGGTGGATAAAGGAAGCAAGATATTTAAGGCATACATGGGAATATTTGTTCAGCCAGAAACTACCTCTCAGAAGAAGAATGGAAGATATTCTATTACACAATATTTTTATACATACACAGAATTTAAGTCTAGAAAGGACCACTGTGATTATCTGGTACCACAGGCCCCACAACCCCACCTAATAATGTCAATATCAAACCCATAATATTGTTTAAGTTACAGCATATCCTTCAGAAAGAGATTTAGTTTTGATGTAAAGACTTCAAGGGAATTCACTATATTAATAAGTTGTTCCAATGGTTAACTACCCTCACAGTTTAAAACTCCCATCATATTTCTAGTCTGAATATGTCTACTTTCAAATAACAATTTTGTTATGCCTTCTGCTAAACAGCTGTCTACCATCAAAAATCTCTTCCCCTCATAGGTACTTGTAGACCATGATCAAGTCACCTCTTAATCTTTTCTTGGATGAACTAATTAGGTTCAGCATCTGTAGCCTCTCATTATTAAAGAATGTTTTGCTGCTCTCACATCATTCCAGTGTTGCTCTTTCTGATCCTTTTCCAATTTTTCAACATTTTCTTTAAGAGTAGACCTAGAGCTGGACACAATATTCCAACAATAGCCTCAATAATGCTTGGTACACAGGTAACATCACCTACTTGATATTCCTCTGCTTACATGTTCAAGGAAGAGTACAGCGGAGGGCAACAAAAATGGATTAGGGGGCTGGGGCAGTTGATTTATGAGGAGAGACTGAAGGAACTAGGTTTATTTAGTCTACAGAAAAGAAGACTGAGGGGAGATTTGATAGCAACCTTCAACTACTTGAAGGAGTGCTCCAAAGAGGAGGGAGCTAGGCTGTTCTCGATGGTAACAGAGGACAGAAAAAGGAGCAATGGTTTCAAATTATAGCTGGGGAGGTCAAGGTTGGATATTAGGAAAAACTTTCTCACTAGGAGGGTGGTGAAGCATTGGAATGGGCTACCTAGGGAGGTGGTAGAATCTCCATCTTTGGAGATATTTAAGGCCCGGTTAGACAAAACCCTGATTGGGGTGATTTAGTGGTAGCGGTCCTGCTTTTTAGCAGGGGGTTGGACTAGATGACCTCGTGAGGTCCCTTCCATCCCTATTATTCTATGATCATCATGAGCCACTTAGTTACAGTCTCACACTGGGAACTCATATTCAGTTAGTTGTCTACTGTGGCCTCTAGATCGTTTATAAGTTCCAGTGGGGTAGCCGTGTTAGTCTGTTTCAGCAAAACAAATGAGGAGTCCTGTGGCACCTTAAAGACTAACACATTTATTTGAGCATAAGCTTTTGTGAGCTATAACCAACTTTGCCAGATGCATGCCACCTGACCTAGTGAGTTATAGCCCACAAAAGGTTATTCTGAAATAAATGTGTTAGTCTTTAAGATGCCACAGTACTCCTTGTTTGGTTTGCTAAACTCTTTATGATTTTTTAAAATAGAAAGTAAATACAAGAAAAGTTTGGTGACAAGAAGGAAAACCAGATCCTCAGCTGTTATAAACAGGATTGTCTCCAACATCAATAAAGCCACACCAACGTCCACAACGTGGCTCTTTCTGCATCCTTGTATCTTCAGATGGGTGGGAAACAGAACAAAATCTTCTTGTTTAGTCTCGCAACATTTTGGATCAATGTAAACACCACACTTCATCTGAGCTCGTTTTCCAGACTTGGGGCTCTTATTCCTCTCAGGAGGGGCCTCATCATTAGAGAACTGAGAAATTTCTTTAATGTGACATACAAATTAATTCTGTTCTCTCTTATTTAAAATTCATGCCCACGTGGACAACTTTCCATAGTTGTCCATTCTCATCCACTGAAAATTTAAGCAGCTTTTTTCTCATTTCCCCCTCTATTCTAGAATTTTTTTTCAAGGGTTGCTTTTTTGCTGTTAATATCAAAATGCATTTGAATCTGCTTGATAAAACGCGAAAGTTACCAGCTATTGTTGGTAAGGACATCAACTTCCTTAAGGCAGTGAAAGAGGTGAATATGGCTCTCTGTTCCATTGCCATGGAGAAGGCTGTGGCTTTCCTTTGGAGCAGTGCCACAGATGGACTGCAGGTACCTTTACAACCAGAAGTAAGGGGGCAGGGAACGCACCAAAACTTTAGGGCACAGGATTATGATGCAATGATTTACATGGAGAGCAGCCCTAATTCATTATGACTAGAGACTAAATTAAGGATTTAAACCAGAGATTAATTTCTCTGCGGCCTAGTGCATAAAGTACTGGACTAGGACTGAGGAGACATGAGTTCTCCCCCTTGCCTGCTGCGTGACTTAGGGAACACGGAGGCATAAGAGAGGGAAAATGACTTGCCCAATCTGTAAAATGGGGATAACACTGCTCTCTTTTGTAAGGCACTTTGAGATCTACAGATGTAAAGCACTATATAAATGAAAGGTATTATTATTTATCTTATGTTCCAAAGGGATAGCTGTGTTAGTCTAGGTCAGCAAAACAAACAAGGAGTCTAGTGGTACTTTTAAAGACTAACAAATTTATTTATTCCATGATAAATAACTTTATTGCATGATAAATGTTTTTTCTTACTATTACAACAATTAATTTTGCTTTCCTTTTTTCCTCAGCTCCTTTCTATATGCTGTTGTCCACTGTTTGAATCTAAACAACTGCATTGATTTGCTTTAACAGTCTGACCTGATCCCATGACTTACACTTTCCTGCATTTATTTTCCTCCCATTCATCTGTACTTCTCCATCTTCAAGCATCTGACGAAGTGGGATTTTCTCCCATGAAAGCTCATGTGATAAATTGGTTAGTCTTTAAAGTGCCACTAGAATCCTCGATTATTTATCATAGTAACTCATTATACTATCTGCCCATAATCACTTTAATACATCTTTTTAGAACATCAATATTCATTACCCAATTTTAAGAAGTGTATCGGCCACTCATAATTTGGGGACTGTCTTTAGTTTGGAAAAGTTTTGCTGGAGGGGGCAGAGAGGGAATATAAGAGAGGAAAGTTTGAATCCAAATTTTTCTTGGTTGTCATTCATACTAAAAGTGACTGGGAGTAACAGATAGAATTGTTGTGCTTGGTTACTCTACTTTCATAAGCGTCCAATAGTGAGCAAATTGGTAATTGAAAAATATAAGGAAAAGACTGTTAGTTTGCTGACAGATTGCATCTCAGACATGCAAAAGAATTGTCCCCATAACATTTCTTCTGTTACTTACAATTCACAATGGCAATGTTTATACCTCTTCCAACATTTCCCTTCTGTTCACTTATGAGCCTGAAATTCAAATAAATGCACTGTCAGACAGAAACTGTACCTTTGCCAGAAGGTGGTATATTTATCTATGAAAAGTCATTCCTGGTATTCTTGTTTTTAGGTTAATCATTTAACTGAGGAGTCTACTGAAAGCAAAGGAGCCAGGTCTTAAGAATTTATAGAGTGTTGGCCCACTTCCAGAGAACCCATAATGAGTCTTAGAACAAGTGCCAATTCAAAAATATATTCTGTTCAAGTGCATCATGAGCAAAGTAGAAAACAATGACAAAGAGAAAATAATTGGTTTTGTGGCACCATTCCTTACAGATTTATAGACTAGGCCACTGTATCTTCATAACAGCTCCACACCAAGATTTTAAAAAGTGACTAGAGATTTTAAGTGCCTCAGTTTTTGAGTACCTAATTTGAGATACTAAAGAAGACTGATTTCCAGAAAGTACTGAGCATATGACCTCTGAGAATTAGGCCCTTTTACAGTGTTTCAAGTTGAGCATCTAAAATCTGAAGCACCTACAATCATTAGTCATTTTTGAAAATCTTTGCCCAAAGCAGTTTGCAGAACAAAGATAAGAGTCTATATGCAAGGTTAAAATAAAATATTTTGGAAAAAGTGTGATTGCACTTATTTTACCAATAAAAGCCATTTTGCTTTGTTTTAATTATCCTAAATAGCAATGCTTTAAAAAAAAAAAGATGCCAGTACTTATATCTTGATAGTAAATTTGAAAAATGCCTCTCCCACCCCTCTTCTTTCTGTGCCACCCCCCTCTTCTTCCAGCGGCATGCTTCTTTCCCCTGCTTGATCACACCCGCCAGCTGGGCAGTGGGACCAGCAAGAGACAGGAGCAACATGCTCTGTTCCCCTGCTGACCCTGCCCCCCAGCTGGGCAGTGGGGCTGGCAAAAAAGGTGCTTCTAGTACTCTGTACCCCTGCATACTATCACAAAAAAAGCACTGCTAAATAGATATTCCATAGCATCTTCATGAAAAAGATCGTAACATGTTACAGAGATAGAACGGAGAGACTACTTTGGTGACACAAGTACAGAGAAAACAAAATGACAAAGTAGATTAAAAGAAAAAAATCTAAAGTGTCTAAGAAAAATAAGTATACAGATTTAATAGAAAGGATGTTCTCCATACAGATGGAACAGAATTATTCAAGGTTTAAAGTGATAAGGCACCCAGGAGCTAACACAATGAAGCCAATCATGTTATCTGATGAAAAAGAGAAATTAAAATTTCAGCAGGGGGAGAGGGGTGTTAGCTGCACAGAAATAAGGACACTGAGTCAATTTTTTGTCTCAGTGAAATCAGTGAAAATTCTGGCACTGACTTCAGTGAAAACAGTATTTGGACCCAACAATGAAGAAAGCAATGAGCTATCCTAAAGGGAGAAATCATATGGATCAGAGGTGACAATTTTAAGAGGATTTTTAAACAAGTTTATAATCATTAAAATAAAACCACGACCTCAAAGTTACTCCCGCCTCTGGTTTCCAAGTCTGTCTCATATGATATGTGCCTGTCCTAATAATCATACCTATTGGGCTGAAAATTTTGGAGATGGACTGTTAGGGTGCATCTACACTTGTAAATTAAGTCGACTTAAGTTTGCTTAAGTCGACTTAATTTACTCTGCGTCTACACTACACTTTCCTTAAGTTGACTTAAGCAAGCTGCTTAATCGACTTAAGGAAAATTAAGTCAACTTTGTTAAACCTAGTTTAAAGTCGACTTTAGGCTTTCTAAAGTCGACTTAAGCCAGTGTGGACGCAGAGTAGCCCTAAGTCGACTCTAAGTCAACTTAGGGCTCTCCAGGACTCCCCCACTGTCCTCCCTGCCAGGGGGGGTGGCACAGGGGGAGCAAAGTACAATGGGGCAAAGGCTGAGCCCCCTGGCACTTGGCAAGGGGTGCCCTCCTGCCACCGTGGACCTCTCCCAGGTCCACCTAGCCCCTAGAAGTCGACCTAGGTGTCCAGTGTGGACGCCCTAGGTCGACTTTGTAAGTTCCCCACTAAGTCGACTTAAAATTTAGAGTTCCCCCCTAAAGTCGACCTAAATTACCAAGTGTAGACATAGCCTTAGTGTGCATCATCACTGCACACACAGTTAGAACTAAAACTGGGGAGAGTCAAGATTGATCCTTAAGGTCTGATACAGCAGAAGAAGGGTTAAAGGTGACATTTAAGGCCACCAGCAGAAGTGAAAAAAGTAGTTAAACAGGAGGATTTAAAACCAGAGGATAGCTGAAGACTCTGGTTTCTTGCTCAAGGGACTTAAGGAGTGTAACATGGTAAATAAAGTACCGAGAAGGTAAAATCCCAAGATTGACATATATTTATAATAAGAGTTTAGTTTACTGTTAATAAATCAAAAGCAAATGCCCCTACTACTTCAGATAGTCCTTGCTAGGACTCAAAGAAGATTGGAACTTACAGCTCATCTTCAAAACAAATCTTGGCCAACTTTTCTTTGCCACCACCACTGCGTAATTGATAAGCATAGCTCCCAGGTGAGCACGGAGACCACTGGCCACATTTCTGTCTTTTGGGAGGCGGAGCTATTGTGAATAAGAAAGCAGAATATGGTTTGTTTGAGAACTCTGTAAACACCATTCATTTATGAAAATGACCAATTAATTTCAATAGATCAGAGCAATGTAATAAGTCTCAAAGACTCAGAGAGTTGTTTCCTAATGATTTACATGGAGGAAAGAAAACTATCAAAATTCCTCCTTACTATACAATTTGCTCACTCAGTTCTTAGGAGAACAGCACAGAACCAATCATTCATTAACTAAAAACCCATTTGAGGTTAAATTATGAACACCGTGCTTCACTTACAACATGCTGCATAGTAGCAGAAAAAAGTCATGTGACCACATACCCTTAATTACTGGTTTCTCGCCAATGCTCTGAAGATTTTCAAAGGCTGATGATAGTGAATCTTCAGGTATGATATCTGCAAACAGGTATCCCAAATACCAAGCACAAACTGATGCTATCAAAAGTCCTGATAACTTCACAAGGTCTGATAAGAAACAACAAATCCATTTTTTAATGTGAAAGCAGGCATAATAAGATAAGAAGTATACATAGGGCTATTAAAATATGGCATCGTCTCTGGTGCTGCTACACAAATACACTACTTTGAGAGGGTGAAATTCAGTCCTGATGCACACGCATTCCACACCATTTCAAATCTTTGTGAGGCCGCAGTCAGAGTGAGAGCGGCACTCAGCACTCACGTCTCCTTGTATCCCTAAACCCCTAAGAAAAGAAAATCTTAAAAACAACAAAAAACTCACTCCACCTCCAAATAGTGGTTTGACCCTGGAAAAGGAGACATGCCAGTGATTCCATAAAATCCACAAGGGACTTTGCTATTGCTGTCCACTTTAGATGGACAGCATCCAGATGCCATTGTGATGGGCAGCAGTTTTATGGTCCCCTACAGATAGTTTACAGGGGGGCGCTCTGTATCCTCTGAACTACAGGAGGAAGCTAAGCTATGCCTAAACAGGTCAATATGTAAATAGGGCTTGGGGTTCTGGCTGAGGGTGGATTGTGAAATGAAGATTTGCACACATCTGGAGGCCCAGAAGTGACAGTCGCACTAGTCCAGCCTCTCTCAGTCATATTATAATTCCCATCACTATTGCATAAGCTATAATAGTGTCTATATGGGCAAGGAGATGTGTGTATTTGCTATGCTCTTGGGAGTGAAGCTGATAAACATAGAATGTCACATTGTATTACACAGATGGCTATACCTCCACCAGAAATAACAATTTATACCTGGGCCTGAAGATAAGTGTCATTCACATTACCCCCATACTAATAAAATATCACATTTCTATCGCATCTTTCGCCCCAAATTAACTCAAGTGCTTCACATTGTGTCTATGTACACTATGCTCATTAAGGAATAACTTTGACCAATGCTGAAATACAGCTTGAGGTGGGGGGTGAAAGATGGGGAAGAGGCAGGGAAAACATAACCACTTGTTTACAATACACAGCAGTTCAGACAAGAAAATGAGCTCTGAACACCAAATGTGGAGGTTCTCCTGTTTAAGGTTCCTTTTTCCAGGAGTAAATATGGTATTTATCGGTGATTCCCGAATCAATTTGCAGAGCTCGAAGTTCAAAAATCCCCTGTGTTTTAGCACAATCCCAGCTAACTAGACTTAGTCTATACTGCAGGGACGGGTGCGTTGAGTATAAAATGATGTGAGTTAACATGCTTTATTAAAATGCTGTTTAAAAGATGAGCACTAGGGACGTACAGGAACCAACATCTCTTTTTTCAGGTCAAATTCTGAAATGTGGGATCTTTTTCATTTGGCATGTGGAATCAGAAAAAAATCAATTTCAGGTGAGGTGAAACATTCCACTTCAAAAAAATTTAAATATTTTGTATCAATTTTGACTTTTTATATTATAAGATTAAATACAAAATGGAGACAAAATCATTTCAAAATAGAAAACAGAAATGTTCTTGTTTACAGATGTCAAAACAACACTTCGATCTTATCAGAATACTTCATTTTGTTTTTTCTTTTAAAATGAAATTTAATCAAAATTGACACTGCTGGGCAAAGTTACATTGCAACCAAATTACATTCTTTTATTTAAAAAGTTTTGTTGGAAATTTTTTGACCAGCTCTAACTAGCACTCAATTTATACAGGCTTTTAAACACCTTTAAAAATTGAGTTAAGCTGCTCATGTTTCATGCTAGAGGTGGAGGTGATTAAATATTGCAAAGAGCTAGTTGAAAACAGGATGTAATTTCTGCAAAAAAATGTCAGAAATGACATTCTTTCTTGCTCAAAATTTAACATTTCAAATAAAAAATGGCATTGAAAAACTGAGTCCAGTTTTAGAACATTCTGACCAGCTCTATACATCATTCAGTGATTGCTAAAATATAGTGTATGATTTATCTGATTCAGCATGCCTGAAGTTGAAGGGAGTGGCAGAAAAGAAAAATAATTGCATGGATTTATTTAAGTAATGAAAACATATGATTCTTTTAAAGTAAAATGGGAACACTGTCAAGAGATGCTAGGAACAAGCTAGACAGGATTAGTGGTCACCTCAAAAAAGTACAGAAACTAAGTTTCTTTCACCTCTTGCAGATCAAATGCTACACAACAGTGTAATAGTGACAGAGCGGAACTTTGATGAACGGGGTGATCATGTGAGACATCTGCATTATCACATAAAATACTTATGATATTCAGACCCTTGGACAAAGCTTATCAAGCTTCACTACTAGCTTAATTTAATAGAAGTCTTTCATTTATTTTCAGCACCCAAAGAAAGGCAAAGTCAATCAGTGTTTATGCCAATAAAAACAAACTGAAAGACAAAGTTTTCACTTGATAAAGAAAAAACAAAAAACTTGCAACCTTCCGTTATGCATTACCTTCAATGATGTATAAAATAAGCACTTTAAATAAATGATCGAAGCAGTTAGCCTTGGATATACTCAACACATATTTCAGCTGACAGGCCCACTGTTAGTGACTATCTCCACTGAAAAGTTCTCTCAGGTTTTCTGTGCTTGAGTATTTCTCTTGAGCTAGCATACTTCAAGTGGGAGAAGCAACAATACAAAGTTATTAGGTAACACTTGAAGTACTTTGTCCACACTGCTGCTGCACTCACTCATGTGGCTACAGTTTTGTCTTCACTGACATAAAGGATTTATTTTTGTTTGGCACGCATATTCTTGGGAGTACACAGAGGTCATTGAGGGGGTACTCAATCATCTAGTTCAGTGTTTCTCAATGTGCAGGTTGCAGTTTTGAGGGGGTCAGAGGATAGGTTTAGGGGGATCACAAATGCAGGGCCGGCATGAGGTTGAGGCAAGTAAGGCAATTGCCTGGGGCCC
This sequence comes from Pelusios castaneus, assembly GCA_007922175.1. Lineage (NCBI taxonomy): Eukaryota > Metazoa > Chordata > Testudines > Pelomedusidae > Pelusios > Pelusios castaneus. The sequence goes on along the minus strand of ML685929.1, from coordinate 1,175,715 downwards.
TATGCCACAGGAAGTTCCACGAAGCTAAGTTACATGCTTCAGCCCTGGGTGGCAGTGATTTGGCTTCAGCCCAGCTGCCTGGGGCTCCCACTTCAGACAAAGCTCACACATGAAAAGCAGGCTCATGTATACAGTTGGGTTATTTTATAATTAGATGGTAAAAATGAGGAAGTTAGCACATTGTACTGTGACACTTCCGTGTTTTTATATCCAGTTAAGCAAGTCATTTTTAAGTGAGCTGAAACTTGGGGTGTGCAAGACAATTTGGCCTCCTGAAAGGGGTACAGTAGTCTGGAAATGCTGAGAAGGAGTGGGCTTCACCACTGTTTTTAGAGCACTAACATGAGCCTTGCAAGCCTGAAGCCGTTGCTCTTGGGGGACCGGCTTGCTTCATGGGATCCATAGACAAACCCAGAAAGACTCCATAGATTACAAAGCTAACACTGCAGTCTCAGTGGAAATTTGGTCTGATCTAATTTTTAAAAGGTAAGGAACAACACAAAGTGAAAGGGATTCAGAGATCCTTTCTGCTATTGAGCCCAAATACAAAGGTCAGAGGTTGAGCCAGAAAGGGAGGTGAAAAGTTGCTGACGAAATGTTAAAAGTCAAAGCTCCAAGTTTCTACCGCAAGCCTATATTGGTAAAGGAGCTTGAGACATAACTTTTTGAATCAAAACGGTTGAAGTTTTTGGAACTTAAAAAACAAACAGAACTTATTCAGAACTTTAGAAAACAAAACAAAACAGAACAACCCCCCTCCAGCAAACAATATGCAAGCCTGTCCATCCAGTTGAACATGAGTAAAGTGTTTCTTCTTGTTTACTGGGGGGGGGGGGAAGGGGGGTATTATTTATTATAAAAAAATATTGGTTTTGGTCAAATTTTGAAATAGACTTGGTGCTGAAGGAGCAAATAAATTGGTTAAAGGGTATTAGGGCCTAAGAAAGATACAAAAGAACGGGAGGCCTAACTAGTTAATGGATGAAAGACTTGGTTACTGCATTCTTAAATTTTATTTACATAATTGCAAGCGTGTTAGATTTTCCAGTGTGTGCTCATCTCTCTGTCCCATCACTCTTTCTCCTCATTTAGGCCATGTCTATGCTGATGGCATCAAAGTCTCCAGTATTAAATCTATCTTTCTAGATCGACTTAGTGGTCAGTTAAGGCTTGCTAAATTGATCTGGAAATCGACTTAGTAAAATTACCCCCTCAAGTGGCACTGTGCAGCAAAGACACTGTGCTGAGGGGAGTTAGGAAGTTGATGGGAAGTACACAAGCTACGCAGAGTAGCCTGTGCAACTCCTGTTGACTGCTGCTTAATTTCACCGCCAGTGTAAAGCTGACCATAAAAATAATTGCTGCTGACTATACCCACTTCCACTCCCCATAGCACAACGGAGTACATCCTTACACTTACCACTTCACACTGAACAAGGAGAACAATAATTACACATACACCAGTACCTGTGAACACCACAGGGCCACATATATGTAGCCACATTGTTGCAGGTTTCAGATACATGGACATAAATGTCTCTTGCCATACTTCTGTCTTCACTTGGGATTTCAACCTCATAGTGTTGGTAAAAGATTTTTGAACTTTGTATTTGTTTGTTTGCACTTTCACTTTGTTCCCTGCTTCTTTGCCCATATGTTTTCAGAAAACCACAGTATCTTTATTAGTTTACATATGAAATTTTACAGTCAGCAGCAGGAAGCAAAGCCCTACCCACAAGTGAGAACATAAGACACCATTAAGTAAGAGCACCAGACAACATTACTGTGGTTGATTGTTAAAGTGGCCTTTTAAGTTCTCCCCAGCCGTACGGCTCAACAGTTGGCTGTTCCAATAGCTCTTCTGTCTTGCTATTCAAGTTCAGCAGACAGCCTGTTCATCTCATCCAGCCATCCTGATGGCAGCTTTCAGCCCTTTGCCTCACAGATATTATGCATTACACAACATGCAGCTAAAACGATGAGGATATTTTTCCCTTCCAGAGATCTAATCCACTGAATAAACCATTGCAATGTCCCTTCAATCTACCAAAAGTGTATTCAAGGTGTATTTGACACCTGTTGAGATGGTAGCTGAATCTTTCCTTGATGCTGCCAAGATGACCAATGTACAGGTTCATGAGCAATAGGAGCAAGAATGTGTCCCCCCAATCAATATCTGCATTTTAGTATTACCAGTGGCACTCTGCCTATTAAGGTGTCCCTTCTTGCACCTTTCTGAAAAATCGCATGCTCTTAATGTTGCAAACATCATTCATCTTCCAGTGAATTCAGTAATTCGGGGTCGGCAACCTTTGCCAACCCCCTAACCAGTCCCTCCTCCCTGATCCTCAGTCAATGCCAGCCACTCCCTGTGCCAAGAAAAAGCAGCTGCTGCCTGAAAATTCGAGAGTGGCCATGCTTGGAGAGCGTATGTGCGTGTGGTGGTTCCCAAGCACACCTGGAGCGAAGCCACCTGGAGCTTCTGGTCTGCTGGTCTAGGAGGCTTCTTTCCACAGTTTGCCTGGGGACCCTTGGGGTACCACTGCCTACTTTTCTGGGGCAAGAGCGGCACTTTTGGAAGAGGGCACCATGTGCTGCTCCAAATTGGCTCACGTGCCACAGCTGGCACGTATGCCAGGGGTTGCAGACTACTGCGATTGTATAACTGTAGAAAAAAAATCTTTTTCTGTTGATTTACTTGGTGGCTAAGCAGGCTAATTCCAGAATAGGGAGATGCATACTGTCTATAGCCCAACCTCAGTTCTGGAACCCCACTGACAGGAATCCAGTCACTACTTCTTGTACTTTACCAACGGTCACAGTCCTGTGTAGCAGGAGATGTTTAACAGTACTACACACCTGGAAAACAATGGCTCCCACTGTGAATTTTCCAACTCCACGTGGATCCCACTGACTAAAACCAACCTAGTGTTGCAAGCTTCCCCTCTCACTTCTCAGCTGTCAGTGCAGCTTTCATTTTGGTGCCCCTGTGCTGGCTGTCTGGGCCGAGCTCAGCATACAGATCCAGGAATGCATCCTTTGGCACCCAAAAGTTCTGCAACCCTTGCTAGCAGTCCCAAACGTGCATTCTGATGTGTTCCCACCAACCAGTGCTCATTTCTTGGGCTCCGAGATGCAGTGATAGTTACGGGGAGCTGTTCTGTGAATGTCAGCAGCAACCTGGCATTTTAAATAAATTATTATTTGCTCTACCCGTCAGCATCCAGTTATTGTGCTTGAACTTCTCACCCTTTTCCTCATCAACATCCCTTTGAGCTCTGCAAATACAGGAGAATGGTGCATCCTACAACAGCAACTCATTAGCACTGTGCTGAGTTCTGCCTGCCTGCGAGACAGTGAAGAAACGCAAAACAGTGGGAATAACAAAAAGTAAACGCCCAAAATGACGGCATTTGGAAAGTAAGGATGGGGGGGGGGGGCGGCACGGTGGGAATTTGAGCCCTAGCTCTCAGAAATCCCTGGCATCCCACTTAACACTGCAAACAATCCACAAGGCAGCGAGCCAACGACGGTGGCAGGCCAGAGCACGCTGGAGGATGTTGAAATGTACCGAGCTGTGGGACCCTACATGTCATACGGCTGCAAGCGCGGATGTAGCGCGCGCGCCGGAAGCAGCGAGGCAGCAACTTCAGCGTCTGTACTCGGACGCTTAGGGAGCCAAGTTCGCGTCCCGGCCAGGGCAGAAACAGCCTGGAAGCGGGAGAGACCAGCTGGGACAGGCGACGCCTAACGGGGAGAAAGATCAGGAAGTAACGACAGCAAACCGGATCTCCTCCGCCCGTTAGAGGCAGCGGGTCTAGCCAAGCACGCCCCGCAGCGGGAGGGAAAGGGCAGGCTGGCTCCGAGCTCCAGCAAGGCGCCAGCTGCACCGGCCTGGGAGATGGGTGGGGAGAGAAGCAGCTCGCAGCCCGCAGCCCGGAGGGCGCCTCTGCCTCCCAGCCTGGTGGACGGCGGTGTCTACTCACTGCTGCCGGCCAGCCGCATCTTCGCGGGCTCCTCCGCTGCTGCACCTGCTGCGCCCAAAGCTCGGCCCCAGGGCGCAGCTGGCCGGAGCCGGGAGAGCGCAGAGTCGCTGTGTGCCACCCCTGTCCCTGAGTGGCCGGGCGGGGCTGAGTCACAGGGGCGCAGCCAGCAGCGCCGGCCTCCGCCCCCACGGCGGTGGGGGAGCGGAGAGTACTGGGCGGGGAGGGCCGGGCTTGCTCGGTGCGCAGCAGCCTGGAACCGAGTGAGCTCCGCGCGCCAGGTCCTCTCTCCATTCCCGGGGATGCTGTCAGTGTTCGCTCTGAGCTGATGAGGCAGCTGAGCAAGTTATGGTACTTGCTAAGTGGTAATTTGTGAGGCATGGTGTCACACGGGCAAGTTTTTTGGTGCAGGAAGCAGAGGCGGCCTTAGCCTGTCTGGGGCCCTAGGCAAAGTCCCATTGCGGGTCCCTCATAGGGCTCCCTAGTGCCAGCCCCAGCTGCCACTGTGGCCCCGGCATCCCACTGGGGCCCTTGAGACCTCCCTCTGTAGCCCTGATGCAAAGCCAGGGACCCTGAAAACCTTAAAAAGCCCCCCATGGTTCCCCCACCCCACCGGGGGCCCCAACCCTGCGGCGACACCAGCTCCCTGTGGCCAGCTCCCTCAGCAGTGTGGCATCAGAAAACAGCCCTGGTACCCTGTCGGAGCTCCCAATTCCAGAGATTAAAGTAAGGGGGAATGCACCAGTATGCCGTTCTGGGGCCCACAATTTTTAGGGGCCAGCGTTGCCATGCTCCTCTGCCTCAGGCCGGTCCTGGGCCTTTGTAGTCAGGGATTAAGGTAAGGTAAGGGGGAATGCGAAGGCTGGGGGTGGGAATGGCGGGGTCTGGACTCAGTTGCTGGAACAAGGGGTCAGGATGGGGGACTGGGGAGGGGCAGGCGGGGGCTGGGAGCAGTGGAGGGGATATGGATGGCTGGAACAAGGGGTCAGGATGGGGGACTGAGGAGGGGCTGGTAGGGGCTATGGATGACTAGAGCAAGGCGTCAGGATGTGGGGGGACTGGGGAGGGATGGTTGGAGTTAGAGGCCTGGGGAGGAGTGAATGGGGCATGGGGAGAAGAAGACTGGGTGGGGGCTGTGTAGTGGTGGTGGGGACTATGGATGGCTAGAGTGGGGATTGGGTGTGGGGACTGGGGAGGGATAGATGGAATTAGAGGTCTGGGGGGGTGGAGGGCATGAGGACAAGGAGACTGGGTAGGAGCTGGTGGAGGCTGGGTAGTGGTGGAGGGGACTATGGATGGCTGGAATGGGGACTGGGTGGGGGGCTGGGGAGGGATGAAGGAGGTTGGGGGACTGGAGTGGGGACTAGGGATGGAGTCACCTGGGGAGGTGTGGAAGAGGTTGGGGCGGGCTGAAAGGGGATGGAGTGAAGATGGGGGAATCTGGGGGGTTAGGAGGGCTGGAGTGGGGGTTTGGGGGCAGGGAGCTTAGGGAATGGGGGATGAGAGCTGAGGAGGACATTGGGAAAGAGGGGTCTGATGTGGGCACTAGTGGACAAGGTTGGGGTGATGAGGATTTGAGGCTGTGCTTCATTTGTGAGGAAGAGCTGGTGGGGCTCAAGCAGTTTGTTTTCCACTCATGTATCTGTTTGTAGTGTAGACATAACCATAAAGTAATTTAGTGAAGTACATCCCAGTGGGAATCCTCCTCAGTGTCCTTTCCTTCCCCTTCCTTTAATAAAATATGAGGCCCTAGGCAACCCAACTCTTTCCCCACTGAATTGTAATATGTAATATAAAAATCAACTTGAAAAAAATATTTACTTGTTTCCCCTCTCAAGCTATGTTCAATCCTGGAGCAGAGGAAAGAACATAACACATTAATGATCCAAAATGTAGCCTTCCGGAGCTTTCCACCTTTCTGTGGGATCCAATGCTCACTTCTACCCTTGGAGGGGCCCAGACCAATGGCTCTGACTTTTATATGCATAGACAAGCTGTCTCATGCAACTTTTAGAGGGGTTTGTGTCTTCCTCTGACCCAAGAAACACTGAACTCATGGTAACTAATACACCTGCTGTTATAGTGAGAGTTTGAAAAATATTTGCAATAAATGTTTTTTAAGTCTCTGAAGCGTTCCTACAATAACTTTTTTCATGTAATGTAAGTATCATATGCAAACTATATGATGGATTGTAGTTGGCATAAGCTGAGGATGACCTGCATAACTCCTTTTGTCACTCATGAGCTGCTTTCTCAGACTCATGATGATAGAACACTTATACTACTATATCTTGTATTCTCTATAGGAAGAATAACACCTGACTGCCTAATGTTTTAGAAGCCCACTATTCTTAGTTGTTTGTAAGAATTAACATTCTCATGTGGGCTGCTCACTCTCTGCCTCAAGCTCAATTTTTAAGTTTCAATAAAAGTGGCTCAGCCCTTTCCAAGAGTGAGCTTTGCGGAAAATAGCTAATTTTACTAATGTTAAATGTCTTTTCCTTGAAGAACCCTAGTGCCTCCTTGGTTAAACTGATAGAGTGATAGTTCTGGGGACAGAAAAGTCCTCATGAAAACACACCCAGATTTGGTCAAGTTATAAGCCTTATAAGGCTTATAACTTGATCAAATCTGGGCGTGTTTTCATGGGGACCTTTCTATTAGATGTTTGCGAATAAAATTTCTGAACCTTCTGTCATGAGGTTGACCTTAACTCTGTATATGTAGGCTGGAAATGTGACAAAGACAGGCGACAAAAACTGTGAGGGGTAGATGATGGTAGAGGCTAGATAGGTGTGACAGCAAGTATCGTCATCTCACATTTGTTTAGTAAATTAATAAAACTTCAGTTTAACATTTTTATTAAAGTTCAAATGAAAACACATCTATGCATTTCTTTTGAATTGAGGTACTTAGGCATGCTGATGCTTCCGGTGCCAAAAAACTGTTGTCCATGCGGCACCATGCCTCACAAATTGCTACTCAGCAAATACCATAAGTTGCTCGGCTGCATCATCAGCTTAGAGGGAACATTGGTGGTATCCGTGGTGTGTTTGCTAAAAACCTTCTGACATGCTGCATATGTGGTGTTATAGTGATCAAAGGGAAATTATCTACAGGGTTATGGTCTAAATAGTCTTTACTAGTGAATGGTTTAGTACTCCTTAAGATCCTAATGAAAAATGCATTCATCTCTGTGAAAGATGGTTCGCTGGATGTGGGGTTATATTAGGGCAAGGGTCAGCAACCTTTGCTGGCCCCTGTGCCAGCCCCACCCCCCACCCCCTCAGAAGGTGCCAGGGGCAGGGCCAAAAGGGGGTGGGGCCAGGGACTCGGGGTGGCAGGGTCCCCAGGCTGGGCCGCGTTGGCCCTTGAGCCCCAAGCCGGACTGGCCAGGCCCCTGCGCCAGGCCACACTGACCCTCCCTCCCGAGCCCCATGCCAGCCCCCAAGCCCCATGCCAGGCTGGGCTGGCCAGGCCAGGCCCCAGAGCCGGGCCGCCCCAGCCCCCCGAGCCCTGAGCTGGGAAGCGCCGGTCCCCTGAGTCCCGAGCCAGGTCCCCCGAATCACGTGCCAGCCCCATGCCGGGCTGGCCAGGCCCCCGAGCTGGCCTCCCCCCGAGCGCCGCATTGGCCCCCCCGAGCCCTGCACCAGGCCATGCTGGTGCCCCCGAGCTTGGCTTGCCTGGCCCCCAAGCCAGCCCCAGATCTGGGCCACACCAGTCCCCCCGACCCCCGCACCGGGCCGCACCGGTCCCTGAGCCTGCGCCTGCTCCCGGACCGCCACCGAGCTGAGCTCCCGACTAGAGGCTCCAGCCTCGCCCCACAGCACTTACGTTGCTGTGGAGTCAGGATCCCGGGGAGTGGAACCTCCGCGCCCGACAGGGTGGAGTCGGGAAATGCGGCCAAGGAACCTGAAGCCGCAGCATGCAGCTTTTGTGGCCCCAGGCCATGCGGGGGGCGGGGCCAGCCGGGGGATCCTGAGCGGGGCTGCGTGCCACTCAGGATTGGCACACGTGCCGGGGGTTGCCGACCCCTGTATTAGGGGCTAGTATTGTTCAGTGATTAAAGCATGAGAGTCTTGAGTTCTGCTAGCTCTGCCACCACACTGCTGTGGGACTTTGGGTGAAGTCGCTTCACAGCTCTGTGTCTCAGTTTCCCAATCTGTAAAATGAGGTTAGTCTGTCTCTTTAAGACAAGGGCTTTTAAATGGGAGTCGCAACCCCTTAGGGGATCCCAAGGTTATTATGCGGGGGTTGTGAGCCACCCCGAGCTGCCAATAGCTGTGCAGAAGCAAGCGAGGCAATGCGGTGCTAAGTTTGCTCTGAAAAGCGGTATTGATACAAATTCTTTGCACCCACCAGTATTAAATAACAATTTTAAAAATAACTTCTCTGGGCTGGGCCCGCACATGCATGACATGGGCACAGACAATACGGGAAGGGGGCCCAGAGATTAGGAAGGTTCCAGGGCCCGTCAAATTATACTTTAACCACTGCCCAATTCCCCCACTGCCATACCTACGGAATGTGAGCTGGCTTTCCCCCTGCTGCTGCCAGGCCCCCCGCTGCTTTCAGCAGCAAAGGTGAGGGGCGGAAGTGCAGAGTGCCGAGCTGAGCCAGAGGGCGAAGCAGCCAGCCCAGGGGCGGAGTGGAAGTGTGGAGCCCGGCCCCTGGGCCAGCCCGCCCTGCCTCCCCCCATGCTGATTGGTCCTGGGCCCTGTCCTCCCAGAGGGATACACCTACCCTGCCCCTCCTCCCCCCGCTGCTGGCTCCCACTGCCCGCCATGTGTGCCGCAGCACAGGACAGGAGGCGGATGCAGCTTTTGGGGTAGGTGATGAGGCCCCTCACTCCTTGGGGCCCGAGGCAGCCGCCTGCTTCACCTACCCCAAAAGCCGCCTCTGGTGGGAAGCATAAGCAAGCCTAAGTACCTTAACTGAAAACAAATGCATAGATGTTGTCTTTTCATTCAAACTTTAATAAAAATGTTAAACTGAAATACTGTAGTTTTATTAATTTACTAAACAAATATCAGGCAATGATACTTGCTGCCTATCTAGCTTCTACTGTCATCTACACCTCACAGTTTTTGTCACCTGTCTTTGTCACATTTCTGAAATACATATACAGAGTCACAGTCAACCTCGAATCCAGCAGTTAGGTATGATTTGATGTGTATTAGCATATCTAGATGAGAAACTTCCAACCTTTTATGAGACTTTGTCTTTATATTGTTCATTAGACTGAAGCTTCACTCAGCAGCTACACTAGATGTTTGAAATATGCCACATATATCAACCTACTGGGCCAGGAATGTGAACTTATCATCTGTCAGTGTATAAGTGACAATGTCTAAGAACATTTTTAGTGTACCAGACATGCACTGCCTTTTATTACCCAACTCATCTTTCATTGATGCTATCATCCACTCGTCCTTATTCTTTATTATTCATAATCCCTGCCCTTTCAAACCTCACAATACAATCCTGCAAATGAAATAAGTGTCACAACAGATCACAAAGCCAAATCATCAGAGCAACCACATTTCCCATTCCAGCATATAAAATTTAATGGAACAAGAACAAACAAAAAAAACCAAACCAAATTTCATAAAATGTCAACCCATTTTAGTAAAAAAAATTCTTCCAAGTTAGCAGAAAGCATCCCAGAATGCAACATTCCTCAATATCACAAATGTTGTGCAAGGACTAGCAACGTCACAGAATGAGCTAGGAAATAAACAATAGCATTTCACCACAGTGGAGGAAAAGTACAAATTCAAATGATCACTTTGTGTTTTGAGTCCCCTTAATAGCTGGCTAGTGGCAGAACTGTGTATGTTTCTGGCCATTACCCTACACCTCAGTTGGGCAATTGACTGCACTTCACTTTTAACTGGATACTTAACACCTAATGTTGTCAGCCATTATCAGCATTCAGCACCATCACTTATCACCACTTTTAAAAGTGCAAATGCATGAAAGCTGAGAGTTGCTGAGTTTTTACTAAAACTTTTTAGCCTTTATTTTGCATTCTTAAGTGAGTGAGTCTGCTGCTTTGCCCATGAGCCCCTGCTGCCAGCTCCAATGCTCTCCCTGGCAGCCTCGGCTAACCACCACTGCCCAGTGCCCACCCTTGCAGTCCCGGCTCCCTGCCCCGCTCCTTCCTCCCCTCCCCCCCTACAGCCAGTGGCTCACTCCTCTCCTCCCTCGCTTGTCCTTTCACCTAGAGCATGAAAAAAACCTTAGGCCAGCCCTGATGGCATAGATTTGTTGCACAGCATATTGAATCCTGACTATACTACAGAAACAGGATGTGTGCAAACAGGAAAAGCAGGCAAGGCGATGTCAGCTTCTGTGTTCTACATCCCCTTTAGGAGGCTTTATACATGATTTGCACCTGTAATGACTGTAAAAGGGCCTGACACTACTTCATTAATTCATTCCTGGGTGGGGATGGGGGAGGGAAAAATAGAGGCCATTTTATGTGAGAGAGAGGAATTTGTTCCAAAAATTCAAAGTGACCTGAGTAACCCATTTTAATTATTGTAACTGATTCTAATTTAAAGGAAAAAATATTGGAGCTGATTAAGCAAAAATCTGAAAGTATCAGGAAAGATTTTTTTCCAGGTTTCTTTTGTATAATTCAAAGCTATATTTTGTTTAAAAACAATATCAACCTAGGCAGAAGAGTGAGGAAAAACCTGCTATAGGGCTGGGCTAGGGACAAATGAGAAGGTAGCAAAAGTCAGAAGAACTTGGTCATAGCAAATTTTGATCAAGTAATCCCTTTCTGCCCCCCCCCTCCCCCACCTCCAAAACTGACATCTTGTTTCCCTTACCCCCCAGATTTCCACTGTTTGCTTTCCTTCCAAACACTAAGGGAGAGTGGTGTGAGAAGGATGACCTGATCCTGATACTAGGGAGACAGGTTCTTCCTGCCCTGCTGGAGGCTGGGTTATGGCAGAGTCCCCTCAGCACCAAAAGTTAGCCAGTCACCTGCAGCAATTGTTGTTTGGGGTCAACATGACTAGAGCTAGAAGCCAGAAAGGAGCACCCAGGAGCCATGAAGTATATGGCCATGAGGATCACAGTAAGGAAGCAAATGCCAGGAGACAAGACAGTTGGAAAAACATGGCTGGAAGTGAAGGATACCAGGTGGCAGAAAGCACATGCAATGAATGGAGAAGTGGGAGAGAGAGGGAGAGGGGAGTAAAGATATGAGAGAAGGAGCTGAACTGCTATTACTTTTTAAAATAAGCCATTGCATCTGAGGAATGTTGCAGGACAGCAAATAAGAGGGGAGGGAGCTAAGTGATATAGTCTATTCTACTTAAATGAATAGCTAGGTGTAAGAAAGAATTAGTAAGGATTTGAATCTAAAACATAAGTGGAGGTTTCTTTTCTCCAATCTGTGGCCAGAACACTGAATTAGGACTCAGGACAATTGGGCAAGATTCCCAGCTTTGTAATACGCTTCCGGTGTGAGCTTAAGCAGTCACAATTGCTAGGGTAAAATTTTCCAAAAATGGACGGAGTGGATATCCTATGGGCCTGAGTTCCACACGTATAAAAATGGAGATGATCCTTCCCTCTCCCTCCAACACTGTTATAAAAATAAACGTATTGGTTAATTAGAAGTGTCCAGTGCTTAGCACTTAAGAAAATTGCATGGTATTTCCCAGGTGCCTAATTATGGATTGTGGAGCAAAATAATTGGCACCTATTTTGGAAAATCCTGGCCATGAATATTTGTGGAGTGCTCACCTTCTATGGTGATGAGAGACACAGAAAATCTGTAAGTATTCTTATAACACTAGAAAGGGCCTGGTCCCATGAGCTGGTCCATGCAGGTGGACCCTTGCTATCAGATGGAGCTCTCTTGGCCTGTGGAGTAACTTGCAGGATCAGGGCCTATGTCTGCTTTAAAATAAAATAATAAACTGTTCTCTCAGAGGACCCTTGAAGTCCTTCATGAAACCTGGAAGCCAAGGTTTGGGACGCAGGCCAGACTGAGAATATTTGATTAGCCTCACTGAAAAACTGAAGGCTTAAATAAAAATACAAAAGTACAGGAATCAAACAAATAACAAAAATAATGGTGAGCAATAAAATGAGCTGGGAAAACCAGTGAGGCTAGAATTCCATGGGTTGGTGGTGGCCAATTTATGGTTTTGTTTTATTCTTGACATGTTTTAATGGGAAGGGCTGGGATCTGGGCACATACAATTAGCAAAAAGTCACTCTGCACTTCACCTCTTTCCAGATAAAGGACATTAAAACTAACACTACGCGCTTGAATCAGTACTTGTGGTAGGTGCACAGTAATAGAGATGGGCAAAATGAGTGGAGAGGTGTTGGACTTGCAGGACTGAATGGAGGAGAATGGAATGAGTTTAATTGGTAAAACAGAGTGTGGGAGTATACTGAAGGACATATTCCTAGAAAACACTGTAGGTAACAACACACAATCCCAAAGAAACACTTATTCCCACCTACAAATGACCCAAAAACCAAGCCAGTCACCACCCCCATCCCCAAATAAAACAAACAAATCAGGGAAGTTAGATTTAAAGCTATATTTAAGATAATCTCAAACATTGAAAAGAAGGAACATTCTAAGGTATCTAAGATATCTAAACTAACTTAAACTGTCTCTGCAGCAAGGTTCTGAGAAAATCCTGCTACTTTATGTATCAATTACAAAATTTTATATTATCAGTGTCTGTGAAAAGCATATCCTCATACATTTGCTAGACTTGACAACTCTGGTCTTCTTTACAAACTTATGCATTCCACAGGAAAAAGCAGCTTTACACATTCTTGGTTAGATGAATAGCAGATTACGGCAATTATTCCCCACTCTTCTAAATGATCAGTGTTGTGTGGTATTGAAAGCATTCAGCGCCTCTGAGTATAAGGCCCAATGGCTATGTCTACACTTGTTAATTTAAGTCGACTTAGTTAAGTCGACTTAGTGTGTCTACACTTAAAATTAAAGTCGACTTAAAGGGGAACTTACAAAGTCGACCTAGAGCATCCTCACTGGATGCTCTAGGTCGACTTTGTGGGGCTAGCGGAACCTTGGGCAGGTCCATTGGGGGGGGGGCACCCCTTGTGTGCAAAGGGGCAAAGGGGGACAGGGACCCTGGCAGGGCATGTGAGCAGGGTGTGACGCTGTCTGGATATAGGGAAGCATTTATGATATTATTTTCCATGGATATCTCATAAATGCTATAATTCATAGGAACTATGTCATGTTTGGTATCAATAGAAAGGTAGTAATTTGCTGGGAATGATTACATAGTTTATGTCTAGGAATTCTATTTCGATTAGAAGTTAGGAATTTGAAGTTATATCTATACTTTAACTTGTGTCACTCTGGAGGAATGTCTTAGACAGGAGGGTGTGAACAACCATTGTCTCCTTAATGGCTCATCAGGTTTCTCCCTTTGGCCCATTGTAGGTGGGAGCTTCCTTAACATTAAGGAGACAATGGTTGTTCACACCCTCTTGTCTAAGGCATTCCTCCAGAATGACACAAGTTAAAGTATAGATATAACTTCAAATTCCTAACTTGTAATCGAAATAGAATTCCTAGACAAACTATATAATCATTCACAGCAAATTACTACCTTTCTATCGATACCAAACAGGGCATAGTTCCTATGGATTATAGCATTTATGAGATATCCATAGAAAATAATATCATAAATGCTTCCCTAAATCCAGACAGCGTCACACCCTGCCCACATGCCCTGACCTTTGGGGGGCATGCCAGGCTCCCCCTGTGCCCCCCCTCTGGCAGGGAGGGCATTGGTGTAGTCCTGGGGTAGCCCTAAGTCGATTTAGGGCTACCCCAGGGCTACACTGTCTTAATTCAAGTTTAAAAAGTCGAATTAAGCCTTAAGTCTAATGAAAAGGTGGTTTTATAAAGTCGACTTAATTTTCATTAAGTCGACAATGAAAATTAAGTCAACTTAAGCAAGCTGCTTAAGTCGACTTAAGGAAACTGTAATGTAGACGCAGGGTAAATTAAGTCGACTTAAGCAAGCTTAAGTCGACTTAATTTACCAGTGTAGACGCAGCCAATGATTCCAAGCATCAAAAATACAAGTGCCATGAGATACACATTTGACATCAATAAAGACATGAAACCAGCTACAGGCAAAGATCTGTGGAGTAGAAGCTCACTGTTCATCTCATTTGTAAGCTGTGCAGATACAATGGATGTTCAAAATTTAAGTCTTTAGGTAGAAGAATTCTTATAATTCTTAGACATACTTCCTCAAAAATCAGATATCTTGCAAAATCCAGTATTAAAAAAAATAGCAAAAATGGGAGGCTGTAATTGCTATAGGAGCAGTGATAAATTAGTTTGAGTACTTTAACAGCAAACTTCAATACTTTCAGATATCTGGGGTAGTATTAACCTTAGCTCTGAACATCCTGGCTTTGAATAGGGCTTGTGCTAAATAGTGTTTGATGTCAGGATTTTTACTCTTAACCATGTACTCTCACACTTAATAAGCATTTTGTCTGGCAGTGCTACACACAACTACTTGACTTACAATGGGACAAAAATGTTTCTGTTAACCCAAACTAATCCAATCATGGATATTTGTACTGGTTAGGATAAAGTTTATATACTCTTAGAGAAAACATTCAGGCTATACGTGAGCATTTCATGAGCTGTACTCTGAAGAAGTGGCAGCTTTAGAAGTGTAGGAAAAGGTCAAGCACAGGAAAAGAACTCTCTTCTGACCTGTTACCAAAAAGTTGGAAACACGGATGTGCTAAAACTAGGGTTCATTGAATGGCAAAGGCCAACAATCAACTGAAATAGTTATATATGCCAAAGATTGGGTAAATTGAAAATACTGTTCCATTTCAGAATGAAAGAAAAAGTATCTTGTTTGATCAAATAATTCTGGTATTCACAGACTAGCAATAAATTTTGTACAAATACATAAAAGATGCCACCCGGCAGCTTTGAAATAATGGATTTAAAAAAAAAGAGAATGCTGATTCTTCAAAGAAAGAAAATCATTATTACATAAGCTTATTTACATATATGGATATTTTAAAAAAGAAAACAACTTTTAAAGAGTTCCAAAGAGATAGCCATATTAGTTTATTTCAACATAATACACAAGGAGTCCTGTGGCACTTCTAAAGACTAACTAATTTATATGTTAGTTTATTTGTTGAAATTTATTTGTTGAAAGGTCATGTGATAAATAAATTTGTTAGTCTTTAAAAGTGCCACAGGACTCCATGTAACTTTTAAAGAGAATTAAATAAAATCAAAATGATCAGTTGTGAAAGCAGATCTCAAAAAAAGTAACATATGAA
Organism: Pelusios castaneus; assembly: GCA_007922175.1. Lineage (NCBI taxonomy): Eukaryota > Metazoa > Chordata > Testudines > Pelomedusidae > Pelusios > Pelusios castaneus. The sequence continues at coordinate 1,160,380 of ML685929.1, read as the reverse complement.
AGATGATACAGGTGTGCCACCTAGTGAGAAAGAATGTAATAAACAGCAAATTTATTATTTCTATATATGTATGGCACCAAAAGAAAATAAGCACCAAAAAAGATGTAGCATTAAATTCCATGAAGTTGTGTTCCTTTATCTTATAGCGGGTGCATTAGAGATAGCTATAGTTAAAATAACCAAAGTGTTATTAATATGACTGTTTTCACTTTGTCTTTTGTAATGATCAAAAAGTTTCACTTACTGGATTAAAAATTTCCATGCCTGATCTCTGTCCAACAGTGAATAATTTTGATGGAAAGATAAAGCAAGAATAGTTCATTTCTGAGTATGAGTATGAAAATCGTCCTCACCTAAAGCATTCAGCTTTTTGCAGATTTTAACTGTCAATCACTTATAGATACGTTCTGCTCTTGTTTAGAGCTGAAGCCATGTTGAGGCTCTTACATTTGGTCAAAGGTATCCAGAATTTTATTGCATTGGGAACAATTTGCTTGGATATATATGGTACACTAGTTTGACCAGGAAGCAAAATACAATGTGATTTAAAAGACACTGAACAGGTTAGAAGAGTTACCCATTTATTTAAACAAGCAGGAATTTTAATGTTTACATAGTGCACATCAGAGAACAGTGGAACTTGAATGATACAAAAATAGCAACTTTTAGAAAATTCAGTAACAATGTTTAGCAATAATTCGGAACAACATTATACAACTGTTGAAGTCTGACTTTACACATGTAACATTCTCCTTTCTCAAGATTTTGGCCCCGTCTTTTGGCTCTGAACCATTAAAAATTAAATTAGGTTCTCAGGCAGAGAAATTTCTCCAGTAAATTGAATTATTCCACTAAGTGAAATTTCCATCCAGAATATATATCCAGTGGCACTAAATGTATACGGTGTTAGAGTTTAAGGAGTTTATACATGGTTTTCTTTTAAGTAGCAAGACCATTTAAAACTTCATTTGCTCAATTATGTATTGCCTTCTATATGAGACACATTTCAGAACTCAAATTCTTATTATAATTCACGCTCACTCTTTTGGCCAGTAATGCATTCTATAAGTGAGGCATTAGGGTAATATGTTTCGGCGTTGACCGGGAATTGTCAAAATTGTTTTTAATTTAATTTAATTTCTATTAAACTCAGTCTCTTCTCCCATGACTTCATTTGGCATGATACCAAGGACCATATATCACTGTTGCAGACTCTGCTTCAATTAAACACACACACACACACACACACACACACACACACACACACACACACACACACAC
>ML685929.1:1061791-1159089 GCA_007922175.1 Pelusios castaneus | reverse complement strand
CACACACACACACACACACACACACACACACACACACACACACACACCCCTCTTACTCCTCCATTGACTACACAGGAATAAACACACACTTATTGTAGGATCCTTAGGGCTCGGATAACTGCCATTTAGGGCCGTATCTAGTTTCCTAAGACAAAAGCACTTCTGTATTCTGCTTGCATATTACTTTTGAAACCAGTACAACCCACTAAAGTCAGTGGGAATCTTTCCATTGACTTGAACAAGGGTTGGCCGAGATGATTTGCCTAGCTGTAACGACTCCCTTTTTCCTTATCCCGCTTTTGTGAAATCAGAGAGGACCAAATTATTTAAGAAGAAACGTAGGGAGCTCCTGAAGTGGAAGAAGGACCTAGGGGAAGTGGCATGTCCAGTTATGATTGTGTGATATCATTAGGGCCAAAGACATAAGACCTCTTACACTCAGACACCAGAGGCACTCATCTGCTTAAGGGTTGGTCCTGACTTAATGACTCTTCTTGAAATGATTTCCCTGATGTCATTCCCTTTAGAATTTCTTCCCTGCCCCAGACATTTACAAAGTGGCGAGAGAGCAGATACACTTGTAGATAATATTTTGGCATTAAAGTTAATAAACATTATTTTTAACTATCCTTATTCATCAGTGTGACCACAGCCATAATTTAATTCATTGATCACCTGATCAGTTTTATTCTGAAAGGGAAAGAATAAGTTGTGTCAGAAGCTTCTCTCACTATTTTGCTCATAACTTACCAAACTGGAGCCAAATATACATTTAAATTCTTATGACAATGATCACTAAATTTTAAATAAGACGTTCAACATTTAATTGAAGTTATTTTCATTTGGAAAGTTAGAGTAACTTTTTATATTTAATCTTCGGTTGGCTGAAAAGCTATCCTGTCTGGATTTTTTTTTTGTCAGAATATAAACTCTTTACCCAACCATACACTGTCAGTAATGCAGAAAATAAGATCTTCAATCATTACATGATACTGGAATAACTATTTAGTGGATACTTTGAGATTCCAGTTAGGAATTGATACATTTGTTATTTACAGAAGAGTTGATTTGTAATTATCAATAACATGAATAGGCACTTTAGGACACTGTTATTTTTAAAAAACATACCTACAAATGAATTCTCACAAAAGCTGCCAGATTCTGAATTAAGATCTAAATATCCACAGGGGAGATACAGCTAGAGCAGCAGCGATGTAAGCTTTTCTATTCTGCCCTACCAATGTGCCTTTGCGGTGATCCATCTTTTAGTAGGGACAAGTACAGTCACTTCCCATACTATTTTACAAAACTAATCCATTTCAACTAATCCTTAGCCTTTCTGCCTGTTACTGCCAGTTGTAAGAGTGGTTTTTGCAACATGGCTCTCTCTCCTCTATAAGGCAAGCTTAATTTTAGATATATGACGTGAATGATTGAAGAGCCATTAGGCAGGAGTAAGACTTGGAACTGTTACCAGTGAAGCCTAGATTTGAAGCAAGTACCTACAGGTAAGACACTCTGAACAGCTCAAGAGATTGATAATGGGATACAGCCTTCCTCCCAACTGGCTTAGCATAGTCCAACAGCAGCAGGGATTTCAATTATTATAAAACCTGTGTAGGCCACAGTCACGGTGTAGAGTCTGACATAACTTGAACCTATATGAGCCACATACTAGGCTACAATAAATTGTAACATTTTGGTAAATTGTACCTGAAATTCATTTAAAGAATGCCAATTTTGTAGATTTTAAACTGTTTTTAGAATAGAAACAGCTACAATTCTGGGCAGCTTACTTTTCTGTTTTAAATACATTTCATTTACTTTCACACTTACTTCCAGAGATTAGCTTTCCAAGCATCTTCATCCTGGCATATTTGATGCCAGAATTGAAAGAGTAGTCTTGGAACTATTAAAGTAGTAAAAAAATCGCTTTAACGGCAAAACCATTCTGGATTACCTCAGAGCCACAGAATCTACTCTCTTGTATTTAGAAAATCCTAAGAAGAGTTGCTATGCTGTTAGGATGATTGCTCCACGATATTCATACACAGACAGTACAAACTACCTACTACCAAAATGATCTACCCTGAAAGCAATACTTCCAGTCTATGAGAAAACACCTGATGATTCTATCCAATTACTTGCTTTCAACTAATAAAATCAGACAATTGTTAATGGGTTAGTGTTTCTTCCTTAAAAAGATTCAGAATTAAGAATATCTGTATGGTGTCTGCAATTTACTATCTACTAACCTGCAAGAGGACAAATCTCAGAACTGGAATGTTAATGACTAATAGATCAATGTGATGTAAGTAAATTCAACATAACAGAAGGATGCTAAGTGTAGATTGTTTAATTAACAGTAATATTCAGCTCAGCTTTCATTACAGTATATGGAAAAATGTTTGCAAAGTCATTTTTATCTGTTCTCTTCACTGCCTGAGTTGAACAATTTAGCCCAAAATAAAATTCCTTAAATTAAGAAACAGAACAGTGAAGACAGAATTGTTCTTCTTTGCTTCAGTTTGAATTCCAGCATGAAATGAAGTCAATCACACATCTAATTCATTAGAACAAACAAGAAGTTCTGTGGCACTTTTAAAGACTAACACATTTATTTATCGCATAAGCTTTCTTGGGAGAAAATCCCACTTCATCAGACACTTTGAAGATGAGGAACTTACAGAATGGGAGGAAATTAAATGCAGGGAAATGTATAACACAGGATCAGGTCAGGCTGTAGCAGCAAACCAAAATGATGAAAGCTCATGTGATAAATAAATTTGTTAGCCTTTAAAAGTGCCACAGGACTCCTTGCTTGTTTGCTGATCTAGACTAACATGGCGACCCTTTGGAACTAATTCATTAGGAATCAGCTACATTTTATTAACGATTAAAGAAACTGTATGCTATGAACTATGATTTCCCCCTATTTGCCTGGTAATATTGTAATGTTAAAATTGAGAATGCAGTGCATCTGAAACTACTATGGTTATATTAACATTGTGGTATATTTGTCTTATTACCCCACCACCTTGATATCGTTGTTTATTGTTTTAATGGTGACAAATTGTTTAGGAAATCAATATCTGTTTTCCCAGATAACTTTGTTTTTGAAGATTTGGTTTAATTTATGAATATCCCTGAAATAAATTAATAGGAGTATCAAAAACCTGATAGCATTATTTCTAAATTGGAAAAAATATCCTCCCAGATAAGAACACTTGTAAGATTTCAGGTTATCACTGAATTTCATCTTTCATAGAAAAATGCTCAAGTGCATTATTTTTCTTAATGTGCTGCTGGCTAACAATTGAACCCTGTAAGAGTTCCCATTACTCTTCCTGTTGCCAGAGCAACAAAGCAATACCCACCTGAATATCTGCCACTATAAGTATCAGTTTAGTAGCTGAGATGAAGTTTGTGCTGCCAGCGGATGTAACTAACTGCATTTTTACTGAAAGCCCAATTTTTAGTGGCAAGGGATGCCATGAAAACTCCCACTTAGTACCATCTATTTAATTTTTGTTACTGGATTATTTTAGCTTGTATAAGTGAAGTATTTATATTAAAATGTCTTGATAGATGGCATTTGAAATGAAACAAATGGAAGGACTTTTATATATGAAATACAGTGCATTAAAATACTTTATTGAAGTACTATGGAGCGATCTAACTTGTCAATACAAAGAATAGCAAGAATTTTGTTCAATAATTTGCTTCCTAAGATCCTTCTCGGTAATAAGAAAGCTAAAGTGAAAATATTTTAAAAGATATGCAGTTTCTCCCCCCCACATACATCAAAAGTAATCAAAATGGTTCCCTTCTCCCCTGCACTGTTAATCCAGACTCTATCCAAAAAGTCAGAAATTATTTTATTTTAAAACAAAGTACAACAAGAGTATTCTTGAAACAAAAACAAAACAAAAAAAGTGTCACGTTTCAGTCACATGCCTATAGGCCAAGCCAAATACAGGTGGAGACTAAATGGAGCTGGACTGAAGAATTAGAAACACCATTCTCTCCAAAACAGAAGCTTTGGAAAGAAGCTCAAAAATACTTTTCTTTTTATGTTCAAACTCAATGCTCCTGATCAAAATTTGTTTCAAGAGTATGAACCTACAATTATAAGGAAGCACAGGGCCTGATTTTCCAAAAAAGTGCTGTGTGCCCTCAGTGCCAGTTGAATTCAACAGGAGCTGTGGGAGCTCTGCGCTTTGGAGAATCAGATGCAAGGCATTTTATTCTCCATTTGTGCAAATCAAAAAAATAAATAAATAAAAAAAATCCAAACAATCTAAAAGTACACTGTGGAACAAAAATGCCATGACTTATGAAAAGAAACTCGGTCACCCAGCTCACATGAGGAAAAAAAGACAGAGCTGTCTTAGCATGATTTTAGTCATCTTCATACTGACCAAAAAAAAAAAAAATTTTTTTTGTTTGTTTGTTTTCAACAATATAAAAAGGGGAATTGTGTGGATGCTAACTGTAATATGTTTTTATCACTCACGCTATGCATATTTTTTTTTCTTTTACATTTCTTAGTATAGTTTTGATAAAGATGGGGTTGGGGGGGGGGGGGGGGGGAGAGGAAGAGGAGGAACAGATAAAAATGCAGAAATTTCCATCTCATGGTTCCAAGAAAAGCACCTTGAGATGTAAGAACAAATTCCAGCTATTTTTCCCTCAGACAACCCAACAATCTGAAAATATAATAAAACTCCTTAAGAGGCACTTTTAGCCAGGACATATAATGTAGGTGTTGAAAGTGTAATTATCACAATTTCTGAGTCTAGCACTGTTCCTCCCCCTGCCTCCACTGACTGTGCAAGAATTTTGTGAAGGAAACCAAGGCTGAACTCCTGCAACTCCAGCTTACTAGCTGTAAGAAAATACCCATCAATGTTTAAAGAAATATTCTGAAAAATTTAGAAAATAATTTTAGAAAGAAATATTTAAAGAAGATATTCTGATCTCTGTTAAACTCCAGATTTATACTTGTACAAGTGAGATAATAATCTGGGCCAAAGTGGTTTTTTATTTTTAATATTCTTTTTCAAGCTTACTGACCAGAAGTTTTCAGTCTCTTACAGAGTTCCCACCACTCAGTATCAATATATTTTTCACCAACATGGACACACCAGAGCTAAGCGGACATACCTTAATGCATTTAAGTGAAAAACTATTTTATGAACAGTATTAAGCAATAACTATTTGGGAGTTAAGGAGCTGCATCTTATGGTAAGGGATTTCTTGTGGGTTAAGAGCAGTTCTATGTGCACCACTCTTACCAATAGCAAGTCTCCTTATAAGTTAACAGAGGTAGTCTTGTTTTACACTAAGGCTGAGTAGTTTTGGTTTCCCATTTTTCCTCTTCAATCTATTTAGGAAGGATGACCTATGAAGGGAGACCTACTCAAATGACAGCGGGAGTTTATTTTCTTGGAAAATACAATCAATTTCTTCTCGATCTGACTTGCTGCCATCTGCTGTGCAACATTCACCTTTCCTCCTTCTCCACACTATGAGAAGCATTATTTCAAACTGAATTGATGTAAACAGAAAATAGCATTTGTTTAATGTGATTAATAAGAAAAAAATCAATAAGACTTATGATTTTTGTTTCTACATTCAAGGCTTGATTAATGTGAGAAACTTGATGGTACTTTTCTTCTTGGGAAGAAGAGATGAGCAACTCATTCATCTAATGGAAGAACATCACAATTTTAAAAAAACAAAACCACTACTGAGATTTTAAAAGGTTCAGCTGTGCTTTGGAAAGCAGAGCCAGTAAGGTAGTAGCACTTGAGAGTGATTGTAATATTTTGGTTCAAAAATCAGTATTAGAAAATAAAGCTAAAAAGTCATGATGAAATAGGCCTGGAGAGTATCCAGCAATACGACAGTGATTTGTGACAAACGTATAAGGCTTTGGCTTCCTTTTCACGGTTGGAAGCTTTATCCTTAATTGTGTTAGGAGAATCCAAGATTTCTTAACTTTGATCAAGTTCCTCATTTCCATCGATGACGCACTAAGGATGACTCATCATTCACTACATCATTGTCAGTGTAGCGATGCTGACAGCGAGGTGGAAGGAGCAGTAAGATGATCAAGACAAGGAGGATGATTCCACACAAGCTCATGAGAGCATAGGAGACAATCCACAACATGGGTTCATGGAAGGACGTTGTGGAAACACAGTTGCTTGCTATATCTGCTGTTGTGAAAGGGCCTTCAATCTCAGATACTGGAGAGCCACCAACCTCTGAGAAATTTAGAAGAAACATTATCAAAAATAGTTAACACCTAAGGCAGGGAAGGGATTACTTTCCTTAGCAAGATTTAAAAAACCTACAACAATAGCAAAGTCAAGTAATGCTGTACTTTTAGAAGTCTGGAATAACTGCAGTAGCTCTAACAATGAGAGTCTTGTGGCACCTTAAAGACTAACAAGTTTCTTTGGAGTATAAGCTTTCGTGGGCTCCAACCCACTTTGTCAATTAATTTTTAGTGTCTCATTCACCATATTTCATCAATCACCCATGGAGTCTTCCAGCGAAACAATGTTAATCAGATATGATATTACCACTAATACAATAATAAGACAAAATATTCCATTTTAACACAGCCAAAGAAGGGGACAATTTTATCCCTTTGCAGGTAGCCTTTACATATATGCAGTCCTTAATCTCTTAATTTGTTTTGAGTGTAACAAAAAGGCAATTAAAAAAAAGAGTTGCTAGAGCAGCTGACAATTTAACAAGAGCATAAAAAAAATCTCACAGAAGACAATTTAATAAAACAGGGAAAATTGTCTAACATTTTTTAAAAATATGAACCAACAACGACCACTTTAGCTATATTGTGATATTAAATGGAGACATGATTCCTTCCTAGTTGCCCATGGTAGAACTCGGAATTCCAACGCATTAAAAATCAGTGTATGTTTTACTAATGCCTTCAATAGGGCAAGAATTTCACTTCTGGAGTGGTGCTCCTTTTTGAACCATACATACATATATAATTTTGAAAGATTTATAGTGAGACCAAGCAAATTTCAGTAAACATTTATTTCAGCAATTTGTATTTTTAAATGTTTGTAGTGTCTGATAATTTGAGATAAAACTTTAATGACTGTAAAAATGACCATCATATTTACTTTTTCTTTTTGGCCATGAGACTCTCTCAGAAGAAGATGATTTTAGTTTAGAAAATGATTCATCAGTGACATGGTCAAATGATTTTTTAAAAAATACTGCTATTTTACTTTATATATTGTATTTCATATACTGTACTGCTAACACTCAGTATATTTCCTCCAAAATTCATTCATGAGACAATCGTACCACTTAGTACAAAAACTTAGAATCCTACTACATATAGAAGATACAGTTAACAATAGTTTCATTGTTTAAAAAAAATATGATCTGTATGTCTATTCCTGAATGAGAATTTAGGCCCAGATTCAAAACCCTTTGTCGTCATTTTGCAGAAATACTGACAGACTGCAATGACTCTAATGAGGCTGTCACAGCTTATGAACCTTCCTCCAACTCCTTTCATTCCCCAAAAGTTTGTTTTTGTTATGAACTTTTCAGATTTAAAAAAAAATTATTAGATCTTTCGAATCTGGAATACTCTCCCCAGGCTATCACCTTAGAATTTTGAACAATTTTTTAGGAAAAGACAGTCCACTTCAATATACACCTTTAAACAATACTGAAGCAGATCTGAAATTAGCAATGGGTGAAACATGTTTTGAAGCTTCCCTTTAGTAATTAAGCTCGAAAATTCTAAGGCTTATTTGAACTAGTAAAAGTATGAATTTCTTCTCTTCCTTTAATAATTGACAACTTTCCCCAAGCTCTGTATTAGGGCAGCTCTACACAGTGACAGGATTTCAATGGCAGTCGAAGGGAGATACGCAAAGTACTTAAAACACCTTGTGTTTCTTCCTTTGACTGCCTACTTACTCCAGTGTCTTCAGTGCACTGAGCTGAAGGGAAATGCCCTCCCTTCCACTCCGCGCTACTCCACTTGCGGGGATGGTCTTTGGCGAATGACTTTCTGATTGGCTGAGCGGGTCTTCACAGACCCGATCAGTCGATTGGGAAGATCGATTGGACAGTGGTGAATTTGCTACCGTCAGTGAAGACTGGGTCTTAGACTCTTCTCAAACTTGGGCTGTCTCCCAAATGAGAAAGGCACATACTGGAGAACTCAAAGGGGTTAGTGAGCAAGAAGGGTGTGAAGATTTGGGGAACATGTCTGTACAACTTATGAATTCTCATCTCCACAGTGATGAGGAAACTCAGGCATGGAAATGACTGTAGAGTTTATTATTTTTGTATAGATCTGTGTTGCTCTTTATTAAGTGCACAAGAAATAGAGAGCATTAGAATCCTGTGCAAAGCCTGTATGTGTATTTTTTGGTACACCTATCCCATGCCCTTGAAGCATTAACCTGTGCCCCAGAGCACCTATGTTACTGGAATTTTGGGAGAAGGTGTATTTAAGATAAGGGGAGACCCAGTGGGTCAGCCCTAGTCCCAGGAACTATGCAGTTGGATCACAGGATCTATGCTCTCAGGGAGATCAGCACCTCAGGAAAGTGCTTAAGGACTCCAAGCTGCGGCAGTGTTTGGACTCTGAGACCCACAGGCTTAAAACATCTGGAACCCAGCAGCTGGTTCCCTCACCACAGGCTAGTGAGGGCCTGAGAGGGAATGTTTGATTGGCACATTCTAGAGCTTTGGAAGGGAGAGTGAGCAAGAAGGGTTACCAGAGACAAGGTAGTCCTTACCCCTACTGAGTCAAACCTCAAAAGAAGTCTGTGGTTCATTTCAGTGATTAGTTTGGTCCAGTTCTTATTTTTATTAATTGGAGTTTTATTCTCTATGTAAGGGCCGATAAAACCAGCAAATTCAAAGTTCAGGTCAAAATTCTATCATTAGCCATCAACCTTGTATCATCATAAAACCAGGGTCAAAAAACTCTATAGGAGGGCTGGCCACCCTGTGACTCGTGAGCCACATGAGGCTCTTTTACAGTTAAAATGCAGTTTGCAGGGCTCCTATGGCTGCCCCCCCCCCCAAGACTGGGGGGGGGGGAAGCTTGGAACTTTTGTCCTATGGTGGTGGGGGGGAAGTGAGGGGTGGCTAGAGAATTCTGCCCAGTGAGGAAGGAGGTCTCAGGGGGTCAATAAATTTGGCAACCCCTACTCTGTGTATTCAACAAACTCCCGAAAGTGAGGACATGTAATCAGCAATACAGTTTATTTTAAGCCTGTGAATAGACTTAAGAGTCCCCAAAAAATACAGTAATAGAGTTGCTACGGAAGTCATGGTTTGGCCCCTGTGGGAAGCCAGTTATGCTACTTAATCTCTGCACGTCAAGCTGAGTGTTCACCATGCAGAGTCACAGTTTTCTGATGAAACATTCTTCTACCAGACCACTTGTATACCCAGAATATGGATGCTGTCAAATAGTGAATTCAGAGCAACTCATGTAATTGGCAGTGTAAGTATGGATTGCCACACTAGCACAATAGCTTGCTCAGACAGTAGCTTATGTCACGTGATTTCTGAAGAAAGCAAGTTCTGAAAACCAGTGTGGACAACCGTGTGATACTCTACAGAGAGCTGGCGAGAAACAAATTCTTCCTGGCACCAGCTGATGATCAGTTTATATCCTAGTAGTTAATGTAAATGCAGATTCTATTTTTATTCAGTAAGTATAATCTCTTTTCTCTGAAGTAAGATGATCACACCAAAATGAAGTATCCACATTTCATGCATTTATGACAATGATACCGTGCACAGAGGAGGAAGCTGTCCGGTAGCCAGTTATGGCTCATTTGGCTCTCTGCCCCAGTAGCTGCTCTAAACTAATTCAGCTGGCTAGGTTCACATAAGGTACATCTACACGGTTACAAAAGACCCTTAGCAGTAAGTCTCAGAGCCCGGCTCATTTGACTCAGGCTCAGACTGTGAAGCTAAAAACAGCCATGTAGTCATTTACACTCATGATAGAGCCCAGGCTATAAAACCCAAATGAGGGAAATTACTGATGCCCTCTCCTACTGATGCCCTATTTCTTGGAAGGCTATGCCAGGACTTCATTCTTTACCCCTTGGTGACAACATTTCCTTATCATTTGTTAGGACTATCAAAAGCCTGTAAAACTCTTTAATAAATTATATACATGTTCCCCACGTTACCTACCTTAATCTTTTCAGAGATTGGTGAAAGGCCAGAAAGTCACAATTTTTACTCTTTCAGAAGCATTGTTGGCTTATTGCTATGACTTTGTCTTTATTGCTCATGGAGGAAAGTTTGCATTGGCAACTACTTATCTGCAAATCGCAGACTTGTAAAATGATCTCCCTTGTTGACAGAGCAGCTGAGGAAATTCCAACTTTGAAAAAGGCAAATATTTCCCACAGGGAATATTTCTCTTACCTGCACAGGGACTCACTGCAAAGCCCACCCTTTTCTGAGCTTTGTCAAAGATAACATAGAAGCCCTCCATAACTGTCGCACCAATAACCAGGGCACTGGTGGAGGACGAGATGCCAAACCGGTAGCATTCTAAATTCTGTCCAATCCCAAGGATGGGTTGAATATAAAGCTGTTCATTTAAAGAAATAAATAAAATAAGGAGCAGCAATGTGCAGTATTTAGAAGATAATTAATGACATTAGCTCATCACTACGAGTGAATGCATAAACACGACTTCTACTCTGGATTGTCTCCAGAACTTTTTATTTCTAATATTGAGCACTTAAGAGTTCATACAAAATGAATAAATTAGAGCAAGAGGAGCGTGGTAAAATACTTAAAACTGGGCAGATTGTCAGTGGAGTTAAGAACCAGAAACACAGGTTAAAAATTTGGACTTCTACTTAGTTGACACTTAAAGGTCATCTTCACCTAAATGATCTTTTTACATTTTGTATTGTGTGTGTCGGGGGGTGGAGGATGCCAAGGAGATGCACTCAAATTACAGAAATATTCAAGAGGATTATCAGGGAGCAAGGGATCTAGAAAGCATTCATGTCACCTTCAAGCCTCTAAATGAGTAAACTAAAGTCAATTCCATATTCTTGTTTCTCAGTCAGGGAATGAAAGACTATCAAGCTATATGTCATTATAGGAAAGGTTTACCTCAAGCCTTTTCTCTGTTTCATGTAAAAATGTACCTATATGTTTCAGCCCGAGGTTAGAGGGTGTGAAACTGATGTTAGTTGATGTTTAGTTCATATTTGCCACCATTGAAAAGGCGATCAGGAATTATATTTGTTTATGACTAAAGCAAAAGTGGAACACTATTTTTTAAAAGCCAGGCAGCACATTCTCCATCTTAAAAAACAAACTGACCAAGTTATAGAAATTGGCAAGAAGATCATACGGGCCCTTTGCCAAGAGTTCCATTTTCAGGAAGAAGTGCCCCACCTCACACTACCCTGGGAAAAAAAATTGTTTCCGAAATGAAAAGATCAAAATCAGCTGAAGTAAAATATGTATTATGTATGCTGTAGAGAGAGCTGCTTCTTTAAGTATGAACTCCAATGGCAGTTAAAATAAATGACTGGAGCTGATTATCACTGCATTCACCAAAATACTTTTACATACATGGGAAGAGCAGGAAGCTGTACAATTCAATGATGAAAGAACTAAGTCATCATAAATATTACTTCTCTGTTGTTGTAAGGAATTACTTCATTGTAGTGCAGCTGATCCAATCCAAATAATAAGAGAAGTTCAAACCTGTGGTTGGATAGTGATCCGAAATGATCTGCTGGAGTTTACATCTCTCAGGTAGATAGAGAGTTTAGGAAATAAGGACCATGGTGTTTCAGTTTTATCCCAGCATGCAAGCTGGGAACCAGTCCAGAATCCAGAGGAGAATGTTTGGATCTATCAGGAAAAAAAGGTGATAGCCACATGTTACATATCCTTTGATAGATGCATTGAAAAATAATTTTTATCTCTAATATTCATGTGTACACTTTTCTCCCTTAATTAGAGGAGCTGATGGAGGGACTCCAGTTCAATGAAGGTGTTTTTCTTCTTCTGTTATAAGAGGTATGTAACCTGCATACATTATAATCCATCAGTGAGGTCACATGAACCCTTCAGACTGTTTCGAAGCATAGAACTGATTATTGTTAAGACAGTCTACTCAAAAATCTTATTGCTGCATAAAAAACACAAAAGGGTGAATATAGCTACTGGCAGGATTCTGAATGGACTGTGGAACACAAACACCTTTGATAAGTGTATGGATCAAAAACTAATGTAGTGTTGGCAGTAGGTGCAGCATAGTTAGCAACTATTTAAGTGGCTTCAGTAAATACGTAGGCAGGCAGGTCAAACTCATGAGCTCCCTGAACGATTAGCGTAACATCAACAACCAGGAAAAGTAGTAAATGACCTTTGCTCCTTCCCCACCTACTCTCCAAAAAACTTTCCTGTAGGTCTGGAACTGAGCACTGATATTAAGGAGTAGGTACATTTCAAACACAAACAATTTAACTCAGTCCCGAACCAGCTCCCTTGCCCAGACACACACTATTATCTTTATGCAACTTTCAAGCTACAAAACTTAGGGGCCTGATCCAAAGTCCTTTGAAGTTAAAGGGAACATTTCCACTGACTTCAGCAGGATCAGGGTTGTGGTCCCTTTTCCTGCCTTACCCCTGCTACAACTTGACATGCTTTTGAAATAAAATCAACTAACAGAGTTTCTTAATATATCCATGGTACTAACCAAGCAGCAAACAATAAAGCCTTGCAGAGCTTCCCCACCCAAGACAAACATCCTGTCCTACTCCCTGAAGCACATATAAACTGATATGATTCCAGATGAGATGAACACACTTCCTTAATCCCACGCAGTATTTTGTGCCTGTTTTGGTTTCCTCATGAAGCAGCACACAGTACCTTGCTGTAACAGACACATTCTGTTTAGGCGAACAAGAAAGCTAAGCCCAACTGTATTTTATGCAGTTTATTTATGCATATTCACTATAATAAGCCTCTCTTAACAAACTGAAGCCATACACCCATATATTAGTTATAGCAAGTTCTAATGGTGATGTGTTTGCAAACATGGTTTAAAACTTTCTCTAAGTCTCAAAATAAATATGGAATAACTGTCCTGCCCCCACCACATATTAGAAGTCAGAATATAATCATTAATCATTTACACTTCAACATTTCTGAATGCCCTTCCAATCTATCCATTCTTTTATAGCCCCCATTACTATAGTATTTGCGTGCCTAACAATCTTTAATTTATCCTCAAAACATCACTAAGGTAGATAAGTATTAATATCCCTGTTTTAAACATAGGGAACACAAAACCATTAAGTGATTGCCCAAGGTCACACACAGAGCAAGGAATTCAGCCTGAATTTCCAAGTGTCTCAGGAATGGGTTAAAGTAAGGGGAAATGCACTGGAATGCAGTTCTGGGGCCCCCAAATTTGAGGGGACAGAGTTCCGGGGCCTCTAAAAATAGAAAAATCCAGCAGAACGCATGTTCCACCCTGCCCTGGCTGCTGGCAGGTCCTACGCCCCACCGTTGTCAATCACAATACTTATTGTGTTATGCAGTGTTTGCTAGTTTGTGACAATAAATTGTTATACACATAAACATCATATAAAATTATAAATATTTTTATGGAGCGATAACTGATGCATGTGGTACTGAGAAGTGGTTGCAAATGCCTACCTGGGCTGTGGCCCACACATGCATAAAGGGGGCCCAGAGATTAGGAGGGTTCTGGGGCCCGTCAAATTATCCTTTAACCACTGGTCTCAGGCTAACACCCCAACTACTGAACCAATCTCAGACCCTAACGATGCCATAGTACTTCTCCCACATGTTCTGGGATCACTTATTTTAAAGAGAAACAGCCAGTGATGTCATACAACAGCGGAGTTTGGAGAAATGTTTTGTAATGGTGACTCGCTCATTTCCACAAAGGAATCTGAAAGATCCAAGTTGCCAATAGGCTATCCAGGATTGAATAGTATTGCTCATTGCTAAGGGGTTGATATGGCAAGGTGTAGGCATGGTTACTGGACCAGCCAAGCACTTAATCACATAAGTAGTTCCACTGAAATCAATAGACTTCTTGTGTAATTGAAGTTAGGCACATGCTTAAGTGCTTGGCTGTCCCAGGACAGAGTGCTCAGCACTCTGAAAGTCTCAGTCTTTGGTTTGTCTTACTGGAAAATAATCTAAAAAGAAAATACTCCTTTTTTCAATCAGCATTCTCTAGGAAGACAGACCGTGCAGTCTGAAAAATACCATGCACTGGCATACAGCTTGCACTATAAGGCTTTGAATGCTTGCTTTGATTTCAAGGGGAGTTTACTACATTCCATTTGCCTGTCTTATGTTTATATATCAAACCAATGTATTTTGGGAGGCATGACTTTATGTCAAATAAATGGACCACGGAGGTCACTGAAATACTGGATTTTACATGTATTTAAGAATTCCCTTCCCCTACTTGTTAAGAGAATGTCAATGTAAGCGAATGTCATACTGTAATGAAACAGTGCCTTTCAGAAGCAAAGCATGCTGAAAGTGCTGTTATGGCATTGTGTAGCAATAGAAAGTACAATTTCTGAAATACTGAAGGTGATAAACAGGATATTACTGCTATTACTCACGGGAGGCAGAGTCTGACACCCCTGGTCCCCTTCTATCTCCTGATTTCAGGAGGACTAGACCCAGAGCAATTTGCTTCTAAACATAATGGTGGGAGAATCAGGCTCAGAAATCGTTTTTTAGATGCAGTCTCACGAAAGTCCCTGACACTACTGACAGTAAGTGTCAACCTTATAAAGGGCTGATTCTGCAAGCATTTCCTATGTCTTACAAACACTTACTTTTGAATTAGTGAACTAGTTTTCAGACCCATGTGCACTGAATTTGAGAAACTGGGATTATATCACTGGTTCTTCAGTGCATCAGAGCAAATATTAGACCTCTGCAATTGTTCTCAATCTTTTCCATACTGGGACCCACTCCCAACAAGAGCCACCAGCCATTCGGCAATATGGGCAGTGTGAATCACAGCCTCCAGACACACCAGTTCACCACTCCCAGATTCAGAACTTATGAACTCTTATGTGGGACAACACCTGAAAATGACCACACTCAGAAATTCAGCTTACCAAAGATGTGCGCACAATTGTTTCGACAACAGCATTGAAGACTTTCTGGGGCAGGCGGAGGAGTGTGGTGCCGCTGTCTACAATCGCTTTGTCTGTATTATACTAAGAGCACAAGGAGGAAGGAAGACAGTTAACATATTGTATGCAGGTTAAACTGTGTAGTCACTTGCTTCCTAACTATTACTAGCAGGGCTGAATTATCAAAGGGGCTTTAGCGGTTTAAACCCTGGGCCCCAGCCTCAAGCCCCTAAAACCCCTGCAATAATCTGTTCCGCCTGACTCAGCACCGCAGAGCAGGAGTGCTGACTCTGAGAATGGTCCTGTCCTGCAGGTGCTGCGGTGAAGGGGCGTGGCACAGGCCTATGGAGCCAGAGACCAAGCTCTGCGCTCTGCCTGGCCCCTAGGCTGGCTGACCCCCCCTTTGGGGAAGAGTGGGGCGGGCCAGCCCCTGTTTGCTCCACCTGGGGCGAGGCCGCTCCACTGCTGCTCTGGCACAACTGCGTTGGAGGGCCCTGCACTGCACACCGGCCAGCCCCCCACTCCCGCCCCTCTCCCCACCAACTGGCCAGAGTGGGGCCAGAGCAGGAGCACCTTCTGGCCCCAGGGCCTCCCCCCCAGCAACAGGGGCCCCCACGGTGGGGGGGAGCAGACAAGGGGGCTCACAGTTGGGGGCAGCACAAGGCCCCCAGGCCAGTTAATTCGGCCCCGATTACTAGTCGTCTTCTTCTGCATCAGTCATCATTAATCTTTACTTCATACAACCTGGCAGAATGCTACAGTTGGCAGCCTACATTAAAATGCGGACTCTGAATGAAAGATACTGAATTAATGTCCCCCCCATCTCAGTTGAAATGGCCCGCCATCCCTTGAACATACCACACAGCCTTACATATTATGACCTACAGTACTATGTACCCGATTTAAAAGTAATTTGGAAACATTAGTCCTCACTCCTGTTTGTCATATTGAGTCAGCACCAAATGTGAAACACTTCATCTCCATTTCTATAGTATGAAAACAAACAAAAACCCCACAACAACCAACCACCAAGCGAAAGTGAAAAAGCAACTACTGAACCAGAATGGTGAATTCAAGTCTTGTCACATAATCTGGGCTGAAAAATGGTCATCAGTTTCTCTTCATTGGACAAAAATCCAATAAATTAAGAAGCTTCTCAGACACAAGTACAGTATCTGAATACATACAAGGCATGCCTTTTACAAAATACTTTAATAACCACTGCTAATGATAAAACCACGTGGAAATGGTAGGTTTTTCAATTAACTGCTTTTTCTATCAATTGAACTAATATGAGCAATGTTTTCTGAGAGACGGGTGTTTATGGCATATAAAATAAACCCTCAAGAAAACAGGGTCATTTCCTTAATGAGCTTACACTCAAACTGCAGAAGTAGTAACACAATTTGATTTTAATGAAACTTTAAGATTTCAATTACGTGAAATATTTTTAATGCTGCTCTGTAATATGCTGATGAAATCCAAAACTTGTTAAAATAAAAAGATACTATGGTTTACTTTAGCTTTTTCTTGGTGGTGCTTGGTCCTGCAGATTGCTGAGCATTGCTAAAAGAAATGCCGAGAACCTAATCATTACCTCAAACCACTCAGTGTTCACTCAGCCTGTGCACAGGATTGCTTGTATGGATCTGAGGGAAAGGGCACTGCCCTTGGAAGTACTGTAGTACACAGCAAACACAGTCATGATGGCCGTCCACTGACAGGAATACATATGAAGATGCAAAGAAAGCAATACCACTCATAACCTGACAGCTTATTGCTTTCTATGCCAGTCCCAGTGTTTTTACACCCCTCTTAACCCTGTCCCGCACGTGCAATGCCTGCTCTCCTCAGCTTAATCTTATTGGATCATGAACAATCCATCATGTGCTGCAGCCATTCTGGCGGCTCAACAATTTCTCCCCCAACCCTCACCCTGAAGGATCAAGATCATAACCGCAACAGAATACCAGACAGAATCCCAATATTGAAGAAAAAGACACTAGTTTTTCCTGAGAAGAAAGGAGGACTGTACTCTTGTGACTAAGTTTTACAAAAATGCTCTATTTCCTAATTCATTAGCAAATACCAAGTCAATCACTGCTCATCTTGCGAAAGTAATCATCCTCCATCTATGCAAACCCAGAAAGATTAACTAACTCGCTAACCTCATGACTACTCTGACATCCACCTACAGTTTGTCTCCCAAAATTTAATTTGGCATATGCTTTGATTGTGGCAGAGACTGTGTCTTCAACACAGTAGCTAGCATGGTCTGGTCATTATAAAAAAATGACAGAAAAATCATAGCAGCAGGAGTAACTGCAAAAATATTTAACTTCAGTGACAAAACTAAACGTTTAAGTGGCAACACGTTTTGTGAACTCATACCAAAATATTATTGAAGCAAGGGCAACTCACTCCTCACCACAACTGATCAACCCTTTCAAAGTGCTTGTCACACAATGGCTGCCTCCTGAACACACCTTGTGAGCTCTGCCCGTTTTCCCTTTGTTCAGGGCTCCCTAGAGTAGACAAAACGGCACACAGTCTTGGTGATCCACTCATAACCCTTTTTGGGGGCCCGGTTTATTTATTAAAGTTCTTATACATACACACACACACACAAACACACACACTCTTCCCTCTCCCCCCTCCCCCCCCCCCCGAGTGGCCACTGTCCTTTCTGGCCTATCTTCTCCCAAAAGAAAGAAACAAAACTTTCAGCTAGGTCTTCTCCTCACCCAGCCCCAACTAACTTCCTTCTTCAGTGACCACTATAAGAGATTCTCTCTCCTAGCAACTTCATTCTGAAGTCCCCCTTCTATTTTTCTGCTCACTGAGCTCTCTCTGACTCTTCATAGTCCAGGGGGAAGCCTCGCCCTCTTAATTGGCTCAACTGGGAGCAGCTGCTCTGGCACCCGGGGCCAGCCCCCTGTGACAGTGCTGTTTGATGTGTTTGGCATATATTATTTAAGATGTGCAAAGTTTACTTGTTCTTTTTCACACACTGTCAACTAAGTTTAAATTTTGTGAATAGAACTGCATCATACTTTCACTTAGAAAAGGGCTGAAAGTTTCCAAATTTAACTTTGTGTGGTTTAGAACCGAGGTGAATCAAATGGATGGAATCTTTGCTTTAAAAGTTTTTGTTTGCTTGCTTAAATATAGACAAATGGGGTTATCTCATTGCAAATACCTCCCTGCAGTCCAAGTTAAGGTTCTGGCCTCCAACCTCCAGTTTGAGAATTTCAACCTGGTAGTACCATTCTTCCTTTATAGGTGTGTACCAGATATCACCTTTGTACAAACTTGGTTCAATTCCACCCAGGACCTGAAAAGAGAGAACCCTAAGATTCAGAATTGTGCAAACTTTTTTTTCTTCTTCTGCACATGCATAAAAACTGGAAACCATGATTACACAGGGCACCAACGCTTTATTGAGCTTCATCTGCCACAATTTCAATTGTTGAACACAGTTGTTTCATTATCTATAATAAAGGGACATGTTTCAAATATCTAGATGCCAGAGGGCTCTTGCTAGAGTTAACAAGTCAAATTTCCATTTAGGACATAAGCTTGAGCCAAAGAACTCACAATGCTGGCCAGTATTAAAATTGATTTCCTTATGAATGTTGAGTTAACATTAAATTATGTTTTCAATGGTACTGCCAAGACTGAATCCAGGCAATGCACAGAATGGGAAAGAACATTAAGCCTTCACATTAAAAATTCACTTAATAAGAATACAAAAGAGTTAACATACCCAAATAATGCAATTTTTAGAATACTTTAGAGAAATGCAACTTAGCAGTTGAATCAATGCTGCTACTATTAGTTCCTGGTAGTATTTCTATTTCTGTTAATTGTGAATACAATATACCTTCACACCTTTGATATGCTAAGATTGGTTTTAATGCAAGGCCAGTTCTTTGTCCCACTGAAATTGGTAGAAGACTTCTACTGATTATTGACCTCAATGGCAGTTTTTTCTGAAATCCTTCTGGTTTCATATACAGACAGGAAGAACTGCAGGGTCTCAATGTGTAGGTGAGATGATGGTGTAAGAAGGCAGGTTTTATATTTATTAGCAACCTCTGAGGAAAGGGCAGCCTAGTCAGGAAGGAGGAGCACCATTGGAACCAAAATGGAACCAGACTGCTGACATGTAAAATTAAAGAGGTTGTAGAGGATTGTTTTTAAAACTGAAGACTGGAGGAAAGCTGAAAAGTGCAGAGGAGCATGAGATTCAGGCAGAGATATCCCTTAGGGATGAATTTATTAAAAGAGGGAGCTCGATATCTTAACCCAGGGGTTAGAAAAAAAAATTGGTAGAGGTATAGGTAACAGCTAATGAGGAACAGTCAAACATAAAAGAGTCCCATTTAAATTAATAAATGGAGGAAAATAACTGAATATTTGTAAAATGTCCAGGTGCCTTTATACAAATGCTAGAGGACTAAATATTCAGAAGGGTGAACTGGAGTGCCTGGTATTAAAGGAGGATATTGATGTAACAGGCATTGTGGCACTATAGGTGAAAGAATGCAGAGTCAAAGTAAAATCTTTCAACAGTATCACAGAATTGCTATGGAAAGAAATTCCATGCTTGAACAATAGGCATATAGCTGTAAAAATATACTGCTCACCACCTGACCAGGGTGGGGACGGTGATTGTGAAATGCTCAGGGAGGACATCAGACAGGCTACAAAGACAAAAAAATGCAATAATGAGAAATTTAAATTATCCTCATATTGACTGGGTATGTGTCACCTCAGGCCAGGATGCAGAGATAAAAATTTCTAGACACCTTTAATGAATGCTTTTTGGAGTAGCTTGTCCTGGAACCCACAAGAGAAGAAGTCATTTTTGATTCAGTCTGAAGCAGATCACGAAGTTTGGTCCATGAGGTGAATATAGTTGAACCGCTCAGAAATAGCAACCATAATAATATAATTAAATTTAACTTTCTTGTATTGCAGGAGTTGGCAACCCAAAAGATAAAAGCAGCCATTTAAAAAAATTCCTTCAATAACTTGGTGTTTTGAGAGCCAAAGCGGGTGTAGCCTCCTGGTAGTGGGGGGAGCCTGGAGCATGGGCCACCCGCAGGTCTCTCAGTGGTGAGGAATGGGGGAACCTGGAGCTGCAAGGGGGCAGTCAAAAAGCCGCATGTGGCTCTGGAGCCAAAGGTTGCAGTCCTCTGTATGCAGGGGGGAAAATACACCAAAGAAACCTACCACAGTACTGTTTAACTTCAAAAAGGAGAACTACACAAAATGAGGGAGCTAGTTAAACAGAAAGTAAAAGAACAGGCACAAGGATGAATGCCTCCAAACTGCCAGGAGACTATTCAAAACACCATACTAGATACTCAAAAGTAACTTTGTTTTGTTTTGTTTTGTTTTTTTTAAAAGGGAAGCGAAGTCTTACTGAGGAAAATAGAAAGGAGCAATTCTGGCAAGTGCAAAAGCCTAAGAAGGCAGGCCAAGAAAGAAACTGAATAGCAACTAGCTAAAGACCCAAAAACGAAACAATTTTTAAAAAAAAGTTCATTAGAAGCAGGAAGTCTCCTAAACAAGCAGTGAACTACTGAGGTGCTAACAGAGCTCTCAAGAAAGGGAAGGCTGTTGCAGAGAAGCTAAATGAATTCTTTGCATGGTCTTCACTGAGGTCGGGGATATCCCTACACCAGAGTCATTCTTATTAGAAGACAAATCTGAGGCACTGTCCCAGATTGAGGTGTCAACAGAGGTGGTTTTAGAACACACTGATATATTAAATAGGACCAGATGGGATTCACTCAAGAGTTCTGAAGGAGCTTGGATATGAAACTGCAAAATTATTAACTATGGTGTGTAAGATACTGCATAAAATTAGCCTCAGTATCAGATGACTGGAGAGTAGCAAATGTAATGCTGATTGTTTTTAAAAGGCTCCAAAGGTAATCCTGGCAATTACAGGCCAGCCAGTCTAACTTTAGCATCAGGCCTACTCATTGAAACTAAGTAAACTAAAGAACAGAATCATCACAGTCCTAGATAAAACATGAATCAATGCAGCTTTTCTAAAGGAAATCATTGCTCACTAACCTATAGCATCACCAAAGGCATTTAAGCAAAGTAAGTTGTCATGAATCAATAATTAGTTAAAAGATAGGGGGAAAAAGACAGGAATAAATGGTCAACTTTCACAATGGAAAGAGGTAAATAGCGGGGTCTCCTAAAGACCTGTACTGGGATCTGTGCTGTTCAACATACTCATAAATTATCTGAAAAGGTAGTGACCAGGGAGGTGGATATGTTTTCAAGATGATGCAAAATTCCTCAAGGTAGTTAACTTTAAAGCTGATTGTAAGTCTGTGCAAAGGATCTCACAAAACTGAGCAACTGGACAACAAAAAGCAAGTGAAATTCCATGTTGATAAGTGCAAAATAATGCATGCTGGAAAAATAATCCCAACTATTCACAAAAACGATGGGTTCTAAATTAGCTGTTATCACTCACGAAATATTCTGAAGTCAACAGAGTGTTCTTTGAAAACACCCGTTCAGTGTGCAGTGGCAGTCAAAAAAAAACCCCCCAAACAAACAAAAGTAGTACAGCTTCACACAGTGCACAGTCCAGCTGTGGAACCTATTGCCAAAGGGTGTTGTGAAGGCAAAAGCATAGCTGGATTTGAAAAAAAAAAATTAGATACATTCACAGGTAATAGGCCATCAATAGCAATTAGTCAAGATAGTCAGAGATGCAGGCCCATGCTCTATGTGTCCTCAAAACTTCAACTGCCAGATGCTGGGACTAGACAATAGGGCACTGATCACACAAAGTTATCCTGGTCTGATTATTTCTTCTAAAGCATCTGGCACCGACCATTGCCAGAAGACAGGATGCTGGGCTAAATGATTCAGTACGGCCATTTTTATATTCAAAAGAATCAGGATTTGCTCTTTGTGACACACATCTCTTTAATGTATTAACTTACATATTTGTCAAAAATATCTGTAGAAAAAAATCTGTAAGGAGTAGAGACCAGTTTCTGCCAGCCTTATTCACATCAAGTGCTATTTTATTCCAACTATTCCTGTTCATTGGAATGATTTTACTTGCAGAGTGACATACACTTCAGAATTAACAGAGGTAGTGAATCTTACCTTAAGTGAAGATGTTATGGGAAAGTGCTTTTTTCCTATAAGTTTTTAATTAAAAAAGGGAAATTCAATATAAAATGTAGTGGATGGCTCAGAAATCAAAATAAAATAACACAAGAGAAAGGTAATTAAATGTATTTAACCAAAATGGGGGGAGTCTGGAAAGGATAAAGAGACACTTGAATTTTTTTTGTTAAATTAAAAACATATATGTTTATTACTTTTGGGAAGCGAGAGAGTGATTAATTTGGATGAACTTTTCCCTTTCAGACTGACAGATACCCACAAGACTACCTCCGTTGGTACCACTTCCAGAAACAGGCATTCCAGCACCACACATCTGCAGGGAGAAAACGTTGGGAATCTTTGCTTGACTCACAAGGGAATCAAAGAATGTCTCCACAGAACTTGAAGGCTAGCGTATGTTGGGAAAAAAAGAAAAAACAGCAGATAAATGCAGAAATATTCAAACATGACAAACTACTTTAAGAATCATTTAAATAAGTTTTCGTCGAAACAAGCAAATCTGTCACATAAAATCCCTTTTCACGGGGTAAGGATGAATTTCTGATAACTGAATGATGAAGAAACGCTTTAGATTTAAATAATTAATTAAAAGGAAGAAGGGACAGACAACATTTCTGTCATTTCCTTTTCTCTAGATATTTCTTACACAGATTTTTATTCTCGGTCATTGTTACATGCATCCCGAAGACATCAGTGTACTCACTGATTGCAGTGTTGGCTTCTGAAAAAGCCTACACATTTTGCTGCTAAAAGCAGCCAAGTGCACTCAGGTTTTGCAGAAGTATTTGCCAAAGAGTGCATTGTGGGTCAGCAGAAGAATCAGGAATCAGTTTTCCTGCCACTTTTCTACAATCAAATGGCAGCATTTTAGATCTGAATCATACAACATTTCAGATTTTAAGTCTATTTTTAATGGTACCTATATCTCAGCTTCCCTCCTTTCGAAGGGGTGGAATATCAAAATGCACTTAATACACAAACTGCTCTTAACTATTCATTTACTAAGTGGCCTCGGACAACACATATCTAGAGTAGCACTGTACTCCCACACTAGCCTTCACTTTACATGAAAGCTTTTAGGCTGGGCAGGTTTTTATTTTGGGATATTTTAAGTCTGCATTTCGGGACATGTAGCAATTTGTTTGGCACACAGAATATTAGGACCTGATCCTCTGAGGTGAGCACTCTGAGACCTTCACAGCACCAAGGCTTTAATGAGAGCAGAATCCTTTAGTACTGGAACTTGAAAAACAGCTTTTTTCTCTCCCACCCCGCACAACAGTAAGGAAGACTGAAGTCAATGTAGTCACCATACAGTGAGGAGTAAAGCATTCTTGTTCTGGTGGCAATTACCTGTATTTTTCGGACCATAAGACGCACCTGACCATAAGACGCACCCAGTTTTTAGAGCAGGAAAAGAAGAAAAAAATATTCTGAACCAAATAGTACCGGTATACTAAAAGGAAGGGAAGAGAAAAGGAAGGCAAAGAAGAGAAAAGGAAGGGGAAGAAGAGAAAAGGAAGGGAAGAGAAAGGAAGGGGAAGAAGAGAAAGAAGAGGGGGAAAAAAAAAAGAAAGAAAAAGAAAGAAAGAAAGAAAGAAGCCGCGGCTGCTGGCGGCAGGGACCCGAACGTGGCCCCGGCAGAGCAAAGCAGACCCCGGCCCCAGAGGCTGATCCTGGCCCCGTGCCAGGAGGCTGAGGCTGTGCCGGAGCGGAGCCGACCCCGGCCCTGGGCCGGGAAATCGAGGCGGCCGGCGGGTGGGAGCCCGGCAGCTTGCCCCAGCCACGGCCACCCCGCTGCCCTGGCTGCATGGAGCAGGCAGGCAGGCACGCGCGCATGCCCCGGCCCTGAGCCTGCCTGCTCCGCCCTGGGGGCGGGGAGGGCCAGCCCAGAGGCCGGGCTCAGGGCGGGTCTGCCGCGGCAATGCCACGGCAAAGCCGCAGCCCAGGGGGTTTGCAGGGAGCAGTGGGGGCTGCCGGCCTGCGCGGGGGTCCGTCAATGCTGCGCGGGGGTTGCGACGGCCGCTGCACGGCCGCGCGCCCGCGCAGCTTAGAGGGAAAACTGCTTGCTGGACAGCATTCGGACTATAAGACGCACCCTCATTTTCCCCCCACTTTTGGGGAAAAAAAGTGCGTCTTATGGTCCGAAAAATACGGTAATAAAGATTACATTGTTTGTTACAAGTGGGTAAATCCGAGTTTCTGGATTTCTTAGGGCATACGATGAATTAAGGATGAATTAAGAGTTAAGGTAGTTTGGGATGGTGTGATTTTCACCTTCAGATCTCTAGTTATTGTAAATTGAACCTTTTCTCTCTGAATTTCCTGGCTTTTTAATAATAGGACTGTGTGTGGTTTATAATAATAATAACACAGCCAGTGCCAAATTTGTAATTTTTTCCCCTCTTAAATTACAGTTATGTAGTCTGAACCTTAATATGCATTTGATTTTGTTTCTTTGAAATAAAATAAGCAACATAGGGCCTATTAAGTGCATCAGCTTCCAAGCAAGCATAAAGAGACTCATCCCGAGCACTCCATACCCAGCTTTATATGTATTAGACTTGTGGCTTCCTACCAGACTTTGCTTAGCTGGGCACTGTAGTATGTTCAAGAGCCAATCCTTCCCCTGCTAGAAGTTTGTTCAGCTCAGTTGAGTGAAACCTGGATCATTAGCCACCAGACAAGCCTAAATCCTCATTGGGGGTGACAACTCCATTTAGGTTTGCTGGAATTTGCTAAACCTAAGAGTCTCCTAAAGGATGTAGGTAACTGACAGGAGGCCTTGACAAGTTTGGTAAGGATTTGCGGAGTGAGCAGAAGGGAGAAGAGATGAGGAATCTAAAGCCTTAGGGGAATGCGCCATGCTGTCTGAAAAGCACTTCCCTTATTACCTTGTTTTTATTTTTTGCTTTATTTTAATCATGAAAGGTGGGGGTGTGGAAGGAGCCTTACCTTGGCTAATGCACCATAGGCAAGTCCTAGGATCCCATGCCATTTAATCCCCGGTAAAAAGAAATCCTCTGATTCCAGAATGGTAGCAATGTTGATTGTGTAAGAGCCATTGATTCCCTTGGGAACAGTAATGACATCAGTGCCAAGCATTCCAGTCCAGCTTCCCTGAGTATACCGAACAGTGACATCAATGCCTTGCGACTCATATGTACTTGACCTAGAGAAGCGGGCGGGAGGCAGAAGAGATACTGTAAAATAAATGAACCACTCATTTATAATGCAAATCATACAAATATTGTTTAATTTAAAATTATTCCTAGTCAAGGGGGGAAAATGGCTTCTGGCAAGCAAATCCTTATACTCCAGGAGGATTCTAAGGGTAGGGAATGGAAAAAGAAACCCCTATTTTGATAAGTTCAAGAGGGGTAGCTCTGTTAGACTGTATACAGCAAAAAACGAGTCTGGTGGCTCTCCTTAAAGACTAACAAATATCTTCAGGCGGAAGCTGATGGAGTGGGTTGGAGCCCACGAAAGCTTATGCCCGAAGATATTCGTTAGTCTTTAAGGTGCCACCGGGCTCTCGTTTTTTGCTCTATAGAGACTAACACGGCTACCCCTCTGGAACTTGTCACCATGCAAGGCACTGAATTTAGCCATATAAAATGGAAATCTACCAACCTCATGAAGAAACTCGCACAGATACAGACAGACATCATCTTCCTCTCCAAGTGCAAACAAATGGACATCATACCAAATTGACTGAAAGTAAAAAATCCATGCATCTGACGAAGTGGGTTGGCTCCCACGAAAGCTTATGCCCGAAGATATTTGTTAGTCTTTAAGGTGCCACCGGACTCTTGTTTTTTCCTATTTTAATACTTAACCTTCCATTATTAAACTCTTCAGGATTTGAGACAGCTGTTAAATCTGGAATACCGCAACTAGTACGATAGGACCCTGATTCCGGTTGGGCCTCTACTGCTACAGAAATAAATAATACTACATTCAATTTACAGCGACAGCGTAGGTGAGGTAATATCTTCTATTGAGCCAGTTTCTGTTGGTCAGAGACAAGCCTGGAAGCTCACCCAGAACCCTTCTTTGAGTCTGCGAAATCAAATGCTTGTCTCTCTTGCTAATAAAAGTTGGTTCAGTAAAAAAAAAAAAAAAATATTACCTCACCTACCTGGTCCCTCTAGTATCTTGGGAGCAACAGAGCTACAACAATGCAAATATTCACGTTATGGTGACAGTTTCAGAACTATTCAACTGACAAACGCTGTGTTCAAAACTCAAACTGAAATGCCACGCTTAACTGAACAGTTTCAGATAGACATCTCATTAACATTATTAAAAATTCCATTTGAGTAAATTGGAATATAATTCTCCAGAAACATAGCAACAAACCACAAGCTATACACATTTCAGAAAGACAGTCTTCATTGTAAGTTAAGGAAGGAAACTTAGATTTAATAGTGACTCATTAACTTACAGGAGAAGGGGAGACAAATTCTGTGTAGACTAGAGGCAGCAAAAATTTAGGAAGTAGCAAGTCAAAGAGGCAAAGAAAAAGAGCAGAAGAGATCATGAGTTTTGAAAGGAAGGAAGGAAGAAGTCCATCAGAGTTTTGGAAACTAGAAATTTTTCATTTTATTAGCTTTGTAGAGAGAAAGTGAGGCAAGGCTTAGTTAGTTCGTTCCAGCTTCCTGAACAAAGTCAGAGCTCTGTAACATTAAGGACTTGTTTTTGCACCATTGAAATCAGTGGGAATTTTATCATTGACTTTAATGAGATCAGGGCTGAACAGTTAAAATACTTAAAAAAATTATATAGAAATAAAAGTCGTCCAACCTCCAAGGACAGGAATATTTTTACTTCATAATCTGAAAGCTTTTTTTGAAATTGGGGAAACCAACCAAAATGGTTATCACATTGATATGCCTTAGTGCTTTTTTTCTTGAAAACATAGCTGTGGCTATTTTTGTTAGAAAGATTCCAGATATTTTCCCCCCTCCCAAGAGACAAGTGAAAGTTGCTCAATTCACTTGCTTCCTTCCCTTGGAACTTACTCTGTAACAGGTTCTCCCTTAAGCTCAGCAGAGGCAGGGAAAAAACACATCAAACTTTTTAGATCAGTAGCAGTGAATGTGCTGTATAGGAGACTGCCTGCACATCCAAAATTGAATCGAAGGCTCCCAGTTTTTTCCATAAAATCATGGCACTGTCCAGAAAGAAGAGTTTCTTTCATACTCAGGAGAAAAACTCCTTAAGTCAAGAAACCCCAGCCTGGTCTGCATGTGATTCTTACAACCCTCATTGAAGAGAAGGATGCAAGAGTTTTCTTTGGAGCTCCACTCCAGTTGGAAAAGGGGACTGGCAGGCACGCTCTAGAGGCAGAGTCTCGTCAACTCTCTTGCATGCCTAAATTGCTGGCCCATGAATGAAAGACAAAATTCGAGTCTCAAATGCTGACCCTTGCCTTCCACCCCTGCACAGAGTTCCAGTAAGTTGTTCTAATTCAGGGTCCCAGTGTTTTAAACAAATCAAAACAAGAATCCCAAACAAACCATACTGACTATGGGTAGAAAATATAAGAGGCTCCAGCACTACCAGAGAGACACACAAAGGAGTGCATCAGACCTGCAGGGATAATTAAAAGGCCCTGACTTGCTCCGACAGAAAGCACCTATGAGGGCTGTAGGGCCACTAGCACCCTATTTCTCCCTATTACTATATGGGACTAAAGCCCCACAGTATCTCCTGGGAAGCAGCCTACAGAAGCCCCAGCTCTTTCTAGAAGGCAAAGAGCACAAGTACAAGAGGCAGTGAAAGCAGCAGAGCATGTACCAGAGGAATCCCTCTGACACCACCACCTGAAGTTGATGGGTGTTTCTTTGTTATAGAGGAGTTGACAATTTGTGAGGGAAGGGGTAGTGACTAGATCTGGGGAGGGAACAGGAGAGGAAAATGAGTAACTGGGGAAGAGACGGGATTATTTCAGGATTTATTTTTTTAATGTTGCTAACAAAATATGGAAGTATATTAAAAGAACAATCTATTGGAAGCCTTTTCCTCAGGCCCCAGTCCTGCAAACATGAGTAGACCTTTATACCCAGATCCACTTGGGCACTAGAGTCTGCCCACATTAGAGGATTTGGGCCTTAGACCAACTCCTCAGGGAAAAGACTGCATTCTATATTTGGAGTGTGCCTAGCATAATTTAAGTCCTACTCTCACATTTAAAAACACACATGCTGAGAACAAAACCAAGAAGAATCAGTTTATTATTTGGCTTTAATCAAAAATGGAAATAAGGTTCTCTGGCAGAGCAATATGGGAAAAACCTAACATACAACCTGTCCATGATCAATATATGACATTTCTCTATAATTCCAGCTCTCCACTCAAAAACACCACACAAGCCAGCTCAGGGGCAGTCTTAGGGTTTCCGGGACCCAGGGCAAAAGTCAAGGATGGGACACCCCAAACCCTCCCACTAGGGTCCCTGGATCTGCTGCCAACCCCTCTCCCCTCCCAATTCTCCCCATGGCAGCCCCTGCCACCCCCCACAACCCTCCCACCAGGCTTCACTGCCAGCCTTGCTGGGGCCTTCAGTGCCACTACTGCTCACATAGGTGTAGGTGGTCTTAGCTCGTGGAACGTGCAGCAGCCAGGTGCATCATGGGGCCCCTCCCCCTGTGGGGCCCTGAGTAGCTGCCCGCACTGCCCACCTGCTAAGACCACCTATGAAGCCAGTAACATCATGCGGAGAAGAAGTTTGCTTTGTATTTTCCTAATAATCCCTTTCTTTCTTCACAGATCCAAATCAATCTTTAAAGAAACTCGAACAACAATAGCAAAGAATGAGAGAATCAACAGACTCAACAATTTTAATGAAAAAGTTGTTTCTGTCCCTTTTCCCCAGTCACAAAAACATCAAAATGGCAAGCAGGTCTTCAATCATTTCCCTTGCTGCCAACTAGGGGGACCAGACAGAAATGTGGGGGAAAAAAAATTGGGACGAGGTGAGGGAATAACAGGCACCTATATAAGACAAAGCCCCAAATATTAGGACTGTCCTTATGATATTGAATCATTTGGTCACCTCATTGCCAAATCTGCCCCTAAAGCAAAAAACCAAATCAAAACTCAAAACCACAATTCAAACAAAATAGTAAAACTCCTCATTAAGCTCTTCCATGGTTTAAAGTTCAAATATTAACCAAGAAGGCAAAGTCAGGCATTCTATCTGAACTCAGTTTTTCAGCGCATGTACAACCAGAACAACACAAGCATACAGTAAGGCAATACACAGATTACTTCTGCTTGCCCTTATGTATATGACATGATGTCAACTAAACACAGGTGAGGCAAGCTATAAATAAAGCACACATTATTTATTGCCCCCCCCCCCCCCAAACTCTGAGGATAAACAACAATTGGGAAAAAAAAATCACTAAAGGTTATGGTGGATTCTCTATCACCGACAATGTTAAGATCATGTTTTTCTAAAAGATGTATTCTAGTACAAACAGGAATTGGTTCAGGGAAGTCCTATGACCCATGTCATGCAGACTAGATTAAAACGAGATGAGCTCAGTGATCCCTTCTCGCAACGGAAAACACAGCCAAACCTCAGATGTACAAACTGACCAGTCAACCACATGCCTCATTTGGAACAGGAAGTACACAATCAGGCAGCAGAAGACACCAACAAACAAATAAACAAACAACAACAAAAAAAATCAAAAGGCAAATACAGTATGGTACTGTGTTCAACTACTTTAAAAACAAACTAACAAACAAACCAAACCAAAGGAAAATGTTTAAAAAATATTTGACAAAGTAAGGAAGTTGTGTGCTCGTTTCATTTAAATGAAAATGGTTAAAGGCAGCAATTTTTTCCTGCATAGTAAAGTTTCAAAGCGGTACTAAATCAATGTTTAATTGTAAACTTTCAAAAGAACAACCACAACATTTTGTTCAGGGTTACGAACAAGCTCTCTTTCTGAGGTGTTTATAATGCTGAGTTTCTGCTGTATTAATTTAAGGATATTCCTGGCTCTCAATTTTTAGATATGTCTGACTCGGGTGTCCTGCCTGCCTGCCTGCTCTATACTACAGGGGAAGATATAACTCCTTATGTGCTGTGCAGAGCCAGGGAGGGAGGCAGGGACACTTAATTCCTTAAGTCGACTTAATGAAAGCTTAAGTCGACTTACTAGAAACCGTGGGGTAGGTCGACCTAATCCTCCTTAGGTTGACCTAACCCTTCTTTAGGTCAACCTAAGCCCAGTGTGGACACTTAAGTCCACTTTGTTAAATCGACCTAAGGGCAGTTAGGTTGACTTAATGAAGTGGGCTTAGTCCATGTCCATGGACACCACTTTGTTAAGTTGACTTAATAAGGTCGACTTTGACTTAAAGTCGACCTTATTAAGTCAACTTAAAGTCAATCTAACTTTTCCTAGTGTAGACATAGCCTTTCAGCATCCCCATCTTCTAAATAGTTTTGGCTGTAAACTTCACTTAAAGATCTCACAGCTGAGCTAGAAGAACTAGATTTTTACTGGTAAACATTGATTAGACCATATACACATGAACCAAAGAAAATATTCATAGATAGTAATCAAAATGTCCAGATAGGCAAAGTTAAGAAACAGGCTATTGTTTACCCTGTGTATTTTGACAACTTGCATTTTAATGGTTATATAGCTTAAACTTTTTGAATCTCAACATATGCTGTCATTAAATAATTCTTTGACCACGCCCTTGATTTCCCATGACCCCAAACATCAAAATAAATATAATGAAAAATGCTTAAAACATACAAAAGTTTGTACAACTATGAACATTTTAAAACGATAATTTTTAAAAACACTTAAAATAAACATTGATATTATCTGTTTTAATTACAAAAACTAAAGTCAAATTCTGCCATATCTAGATATAGTTATATCATTTTACAGACGCCTACTTGAAATAAATTAAAATCAAGAAAAAACATGGTTAAAAGAGTCAAAACCTGAGGTGACCAGAACTGAGCCCATTTCAATTCATCTTGATGTGGATTGATTTTGTATTTGGTGGTTAGATTCTACAGCAAGTGGAATCCTATACATAAAACAGGGCCTCACACTGCAAGTAGCTTCACTGAAATCAGTGGGGCCAATTGTGGGGTAAGGAGCTACTGAGCATGGGGAAGGATGGTGGAGACCAGTGCTAAAAACAAGGACTATGTATACCATGTTCAGCAATGAACTGCCATAGAAGCCCAGGCACCTGCTTTGCTTAGTCTTTCCCATACAGAGTCCAGCACCCAGAACAGTCAATCCTATTAAAAAAAGATTTAAAAAGATACTTACTCCTCTGTTTTGAAGTAAGATGTTACATCAGGGTTTGGGGCACCAGCAACTGCAAAATTACTGCTTCCCGTGTCAACCAGAATATTTAACTGCAGAACCAGAAAAGAAAGGGGGTTTTGTTTTCATGTTCCATTTAAGTTTAGACAAAAACTTAAGTATGATCTTCAGTTTATAAATGGATATGAATATTGAGGAGAATAAACTCAAATATTTATGCAAAAAATCACTGTAAAGGAAGATAAATTGCTGTGACTTTTCATCAAATTAGCCCATTCTGAGGAACCCAAATGGCTACAAAGGAAGGGAGGCAATAGAGGGAAAGCACTGAAACTAATATTCAAGCAGCAGATAGTCAGTGCTTTTCACAGATTCCTTAGATGGGTCAAATTTATTCTGAATTATCATCTCAGCATGTATACTTCTGGGCAGTCTGTTGCCTGTAGGGACGCACCTTTTGGCTCATGTTTTCAACAGGGATGGATTACGGCATGGGCCAACAGGGCCTGTGCCCAGGGGCCCACCACAATGTGGGGGTCCTCCGCCCTGCTGGAACTGGGGGGACTCAGGGGAGTGAGGCTGGCTGGCCCAGAGGCTGACTCTGTGCTCTCTCCCACCCCGCCCCTGGGCCAGCCAGTCCGCCCCCAGAGGCGGGGTGAGCCAGCACAGAGACTGATCTCTGTGCTCCTGCCCTGCCCATGGGCTGGCCGCTCCACCCCCGGGGGCAGGGTGGCTGCACAGGTTGGCTGTAGTCGCGGCTTGGCTAGTCAGCACATGGGATGGCAGCGCAAGGCCAACTGGCGCATGTGGTGCGGCTTCCACTGCAGCCCGAAGGCTGCGCCAGAGGCTGTACGGCATGCTCCAGTCGACCGCCATCCCTGGGGGCCAACAAGTGAGGCCACAGCCAGCCTCCCCCTTCCTCCCCCAGTGCTGTCCCACCGGCATAGGGCCAGGGACTTAGCCTGGGGGGGGGGGGGGGCTGGGGCCCCAGGCAGGGTGGGGTGGTGGTGCCTCCACCGGTGGGGGAGGCTCAGGGGCCCGGTGGCCCCTGATCCACCTCTGGTTTTCAAGCTTTCCTCTGCACTCGTAAGGGCTACAGAACTTATTTCTTCCCCCTAAAATATGAAAGCTGAAATACTCATATTCACCTGATTCTAGGTGCTGAGGCTCCGAGAAAAACCCCTATGTATGATTTACAATAAAATAAGTTTTAGAGGGGTAGCTGTGTTAATCTGTATATAGCAAAAACAACAGAAGTCCTGGGGCACCTTAAAGACTAACAAATTTCTTCAGGCATAAGCTTTACAGTAGAAATGAGTATCTTTTCAGAGACAATAGCTACAGTGATGTAGCCCTTTAGAAACCACAAATATTACTCCCCCCGCCCCCCGAGGGTGCTGCCTATAAAGCTGAGCAAATAATGGACTGCTTCACTGGTAATTCTCAAAAGGAAAGAAAAAAAAAACCCAAATAATTTTGAATTAATCATTTTGTTCAATATGAAATAAAACATTTCATTTCAATTCCAAGCATTTTAATGTTTAATTTATACATATATAAAAACAAAAAGAAATTTCAAAACAAAGAGTAATTTCAAATAAAACAACTGAAACATTTTATTTCAGATGTGTCAAAATGAAATTCTTTTTTAAAGTTTTTTTTTTCAAACTGAAACAATTTGGCATAACTGATAAATTTGTAAAATGTTTTGGTGTCACCAAATCTGCAGTTTTTTCTGAAAAAGCATTTCAGTTGAAAAAAAAAAAATCATACCCAGCTCTAGATGCAGGACTTCAAATTAATTAGTGTTTATAAATCAATTCTGTGATCTTTGAGTGAAGTAATATTATCCATTTATGTGTTCCCTCGACATCAGTAAAAATACATGACATCATACACGGAGGAGGACTTTAATTTAAAAATCAAAACCAACAAATAACTCATGTATGAAAAACACTTAAAAACCTCAGACAGGCAGCACCACACAATTCATGAATCTCTGAATAAAGGCAATCTTACTGCCCACTTTAATGAGCAATACAGGATTTACTCTGTTTGGTTCTTGAACAAAGAAAAGAAATCCCCCATAATATACAAAGAACAGTAGAACACAAAAAAGTCACAAGCCCACTCTACTGTTATTAGCATTCACATGACAAATTGCTATTCAAATGGACATTCTGCATCTATATGTTTATTCATAACTAGAAACAGGCAGCTAATATAGACACAGATATATTGTAGTCTTCACAATAGATCTAGTGACTAGTAGAACATTTTGGGACGGGTGTAAATTACTGGAGTTTTCTTCTTTAGGCCCTTCACATCTCATCACAAAGGAAATCCTTGCCACACTGCCAAGGCCAAAGCCTACTTTACATTGCACTGTACATTGTGAGTATAATGGAAGCAGCTTGCCATTCACACCGACAGTAGGGTTATCACTATGGCTTATGTGCGGGTATCCAACAATCCCCATGTTGTGTCCTGACGTGTCACAAGAAGTTTTTGAGAAGTCCAGGAGCAAAGCAACACAACTGAACAGAGGTACAAACAAAATATTATAAGTTAGCAAGACTGCCTAAGTGCAAAGTATTAAGTCACAAGTCTATTACTTTCCTTTGTAGGTTATCTTCTGTAGGACGTGCAATGAACATCTATAGCATTGTTCCCCAAACTGTGCGGTGCACTCCTCTAAGGCGATGTGGAAGAACATTGGATGGAGGTGGTGAACAAGAAACACAGGTATCTACACTAGCATACAAAGGCGGAGAAGTTGAAGAAGTACTCACAGAGGAACTCAAAGGGGCAGGTTCTTTGAGCAAGAGGAAACCTCCTTGATCAGATGGAGCTGAAGGACATTGACTAAAGGGTCAAAGAGAAAAAGACTCCACATGTTTCAGAGGAGGAGCCGTGAGCTGGAGAAGTACAGTCCAACACAGGGGACTTTGAACCCTGAAAGAACACTGACTCAAATTCCAAAGACCACTCAAAAGTGGTGAGGAAATTAAGTCAGGAAATTGCCTACAGGTGTTTATATTTTATCTTGATCTGTATCTCTTGTGCAGTTTGAAGTAAGAAGAGTGATTATTTTTTAAATAAACAAGTTTGCAGTCTGTGTCTATTTGCTTTAACTATAAAGTATCTCAGAATGATTAAATGAGAGTGCCCAAGAGAGGGGAAGTTTTGGAAATGGGTGTATGTAAGCGACTTGAGCGTCTTGCATAGGTCAGCATTGGTCCTAGGGGCCTAGGCAGTTGGACCATGGAGTCCCACTTCCAGGGGTATCAGACAGAGTCTGGGCCCACGGAGTGTGCCAGAAATGCCAGATAACCCAGTGACCAATGGGATCTAACAGGCACATGGGGTCCCAAACAGCATGTGGGTCCCAAACCAGCAGCCTGGTGAGTGTCCAGCAGAGGAACATGCCCAGAGTTGTAACAGACTTACCAGGCTGCCTTTAGGATATTACAAAAAAAAAAAAAAAAAAAAAAAAAAAAAACCCACACAAACAAAAACCAAGCAACACTCTCCACTGAGAAGCTGCAAAACATTTGACTATTGATTTGTTGTCTTCTTGCATTTGCCAAAGCCTGAGTCGTCTGACCCCTGTGCCACATCTTTGCTAAAACAAGTGGTGTTACTATAGCATCATTACTGATAGTTAAGTGAAGCTTTGATAATTAAAGCCTAAGGGTGAGAAGCTAAACACTCAAATGTCTGTTACCAGCCACCCCATCAGGAAACCATATACTACCAATCTCTGAGTCTCAAAGTTCTCTTTTGCCTCTTCATGACAATAGGATGTCACTGATCGTTCAAATTTAGATGCACTAGAACATTGACAGCATCTCATAGACACATTACTTGCCTGGGTTCTGGCTTTCTTTCAGAGTTGGGCCACACTGGTCTGAGTTATTAACGGTCTCTTGCTGGGTTTAGATCGGGGACAGTCAGCTTGCCATTCCCTGCTTTCTGCCACCTGCACCCTTCACCGTTATTCTCAGCACAAACTAATCACTGGTTATTGTGCCCTCTCCATTTCACTACAACTGCTCTCACCAGGATTTACCAGCAACTTTTCCTGGTCAATTTCCAGGACCACTCCATCTTCATAGATCACTTAGTTGCTTTTGACACTATTTCAGGGGTTGGCAACCCCCAGGACGGGTGCCAAGCCTATCCTGAGTGGCACATGGCCCCGCTCAGGCTCCCCCTGCTGGCCCCAAACCCCAATGGGGCCTGAGGCCACAAGAGCCATGTGTGCACTGCAGCTCCAGTCCCCTGTTGGCCCCATCTCCACAGGTGGGGAGCTTAGCCAGCTGGGAAAAGAAGCCAGTGCCTGGGGCTCCTGTCCCCTGCTGGCACCGCCCCTCAGCTGGGGAGCACGGCCAGCTGGGAAAAGAAGCCAGTGAACTTGGCTTCTGTCCCCTGCTGGCCCCGCCCCCAGCTGGGGAGTGCAGCCAGCAGGAGACAGGAGCCCTGTGTGCGGGGGCAGGACCAGCAGGGAGAAGGAGTCCCTGTCCCTACCCCCAGCACCTGCTGGCCCTGCCCCTGGCACCTGCTGAGGGTGTGGAGGGCAGGGCTGGTACGGGGCTGGCAAAGGTTGCTGACCCCTGCACTATTTGTTGCATAATCCACAATTAAACCACAGCCAACCTTGGACTCTAAAGACTGGACCCTGCAAAAAAGTTTGCTTTTTAAATCTGCTGCTGTGTCCAAACTAACAAACCTTATCCTTTTAGCTGCAACAGCAGAGGTTTATGTGTTTAGATCCAAAAGGTCATAGGGTCAAACCCCTGTGGCCTTGTCTTGATGGGGGTGGATTGGTTGGGACAGGTAAATTCTTAAGGTAAAATCCTAGAAACGACAAGGCAGTTTGTAGATTTTACATGAATTAGCCGGTTGAGTCAAACAATTAACCTTTCCTACTAAATCATGGAAAAAACCTCCAAGTCATTACTAGACTTTTGCCTAAATTTAAGACCACACCTTTTCCCTCCTACTAAAGATACAAAGACATATTCAGCAGGGTTGCTGCTGTCACATACTGCTCAAAACTTGTCCTCATTTGCTTTCATGATTCCTCTCTCTCCTGTTTCAAATAAGATTTATATTCCCACTCTCTTGATGGGGTGTGCCCACAGAGTAAGCTATCAATAATTCCCAGGGTTGCTGCCCACCTTTAGAGACTATTTCCCTACTATGTAGGGACACTCAAGTGCTTGCCCAAATGAGAGGCATAGTTAGTAAATCAGTACACTCTGATATGTGCAAATCTCTTGAGACACTAAAAATCTACCATAGCTGAAAAAAACAGCATTATTTCATCTCTTACTTTGTTTTACTGTAATAAACTTTACTGGAAATAATTTGCTAAACAATATATTAAAAGGGGGAAAAATTTTAGGTTTGTAGTTAGTGATTAGTAGCCAGAAATCATTAGGATAACTTTTTTTTTTTTTAAAAAAAAGCTGGTTAATAGATAGGAAAATTAGCAGCCAATTTAAATACCGCCTCATTTAACACAACGATTCCTAATTACATTATCAGTTCATCTGGTAAGAATTGCTTACAACCATTAAACAAGACAGAAAATGAACTCTTAACTACTATGTGCCATGTCTGCAACACAATTATTGTGTGTTATTTATTTGCACTGATTTTGGTAGTTGGGGTTTTTTTACAATTCCATTTCCAAAAATTAATAATTTGACAATGCTTAAATATTGGCTTTTAATAAACAGTTACTTATGCTATTTTTCTATTAACTGAAATGAGATTACAATGTGTACAGACTTCTCAGCGCAGAAAACTGCGTTTCACTATAGGTTTTTTTTCACCTGTTCCTTTTGAAGATATATTTTATTTATTTAAATTAAAGTGAACTACAGGACTATTTGGAAGAATGCCTACGCATGGAGGATTGCAGTGTTGTGCATAGCAATCAGAAACATGGCCCCAAGAGAGCACACTCTTTTGCACATAGAAGGTATACATTTACAGCAAATGCTCTGCAAACAAACCTGGAACAAAGTCCTCTCCAACTTTGCTAATCGCTACAAATTACTGAGATCTTGTTGTGAAACATCACATGTGACAAAAAATTTCCAAGTTTTTCATAATTTTTGGGCAGTTCCCGGACTGCAGTTGCACAGTTATAAATTATTCTGTTGTACCCTACAGAAGAGCTTGTGGAATGGTTCTCAGTTGTTTCTGACAGGCTATAATATGGCTGCTCTGACTCTGAATTAGTGGCCCTCCCACCTCTAACCACCTAAGTTTGCAGCACTGACTAATAATGTCTTTATGTAAATAGCCAGCCCGACAGAGAAAGTTGTTTGACAACGGCTATCAAAGAAGAAGCAACAGCATACTGTTTCATGAAAGTAAACTGCAAGAGGCTAGAGCAGGGGTCGGGAACCTATGGCTCGCGAGCAAGATGTGGCTCTTTCGATGGCTGCCTCTGGCTCGCTGCCAAATCTCCCCACCGGCCCCTGCCCCTGCTGCAGCCTGCCCCATGCATCTGGGGCAGCGGGGTGGCCGCGGCCGGGGCAGGCTCCCGGTCTCCCACCCACCGGCCGCCTCAACTTCCCCTTCCCCACCCCGCCCCACCCCCGTTCGGGTCCCCGCCGGTGCTCCCTCCCAGCTGCAGACTCCTGCTGCGGCCGGCTGGGGAGATTCAAATCTCCCGCCCTGAGCATGCTCAGAGAGAGCGTGCTCAGGGTGGGAGGGGCCTGGCCCAGAAGCAGCTCTGCCGGCCGTCCCTGCACCTCCCAGCCTCCGGCAAGGTAAGGGGGCTGGGAAGGGGCCGGGGGGAGGCCTGGGGCCGGGGGGAGGCCTGGGCCTGGGGCCGGGGCGCAAGGGTGCTGGGGCCGGAGTGCTGGGGCCGGGGCGCAAGGGCGCTGGGACCGGGGCCGGCGCTGGGGCCGGGGCACCGGGGTGCAAGGGTGCTGGGGCCGGGGCGCAAGGGCGCTGGGACCGGAGTGCTGGTGCCGGCGCTGGGGCCGGGGTGCCGGGGCGCAAGGGCGCTGGGGCCGGAGCGCTGGGGCTGGGGCGCAAGGGTGCTGGGGCCGGGGCGCAAGGGCGCCGGGGCCGGGGTGCTGGGGCCGGGGTGCTGGGGCCTCCCAGCACGGGACTGGGATCGGCCTCCGGGGCTGGGGTGAGCTCCCCCCCACTGGCGGCTACCCAGGGCCGCGGTAGGGTCCAGCTGGCTTGCTTGCTTTCTTTGATTTCTTCCTTTCTCTTCTTTCCTTCCCCTTTCTTCTTTTCTTCTTTTCTTCCTTCTTTCTCTCCCTTCCTTCTCTCTTTTTTCTTTCTCTCCTTTGCTTTCCTTTCTCTTTCCTTCTTTCGCTTCTTTGCCTGCCTTCTTTTTTCTTTCTTCCTCTCTTTCTCTTCCTTCTTTCTCTTTTTTCCTTATTTGTCTTCCTTTTTTCTTTCTCTTTCCTTCCTCTTTCTTCTTTCTCTTCCTTTTTCTTTCTTTCTTTCCTCTTCCTTCCTTCCTCTTCCTGTTTCCTCTTCTTTCTCTTTCTTTGCTTCCTTCCTTCCTTTCTCTTCCTTTTCTTCCTACGATCACGTTTAACGGATAGAAGTCTCAACGCCTGCATGAAGCTTAACCTCACCACATATCAACCAGACTACAAAGCCATCAGCAAAACCATGCAGCACCAGAAGTCGCATTAATTGTAAGAAGTACTTTATTCATCATTGGTTAGCAACAGCATAACAACGTTATTAAAAAGAATTCAGAGACTTATTGTACTTTAACAGTGTTGGTCTTATATAAAATGCACACATTTACTTGTATTTAGTTTTAAACATATTGTATGGCTCTCACGGAATTACATTTTAAAATATGTGGCGTTCATGGCTCTCTCAGACAAAAAGGTTCCCGACCCCTGGGCTAGAGGATGAGTGGGAAGGCAGCAGAGGTGGGGGGAGGGGAGGAAGGGGGCTGGAGAAGAGTGTCACATTCAGACAGAAGGAAGGTTTACATATGAAGCTAGGTTAGGGGTGAGAGAGCGGACACAATCCATGTGGAGAAGAAATAAGGCATACAAGACAAGATAGAGACATGGAAATGTAAAAGTTAATCATTTCTCAACATATTTTGTTACAGGGTGGGGCCACACATCTTAGCAGTGTGTCACATTGTTTGGTTAGTCTGTTGAGATAGGGGGATGAATGCATTTTGCAAGTTAGCAAGTAAGCATATAAAAATGTCAAGGATAGCCCAGTAGACAAATACTGACAACTGTACAATGATTTTAAAATGCTCTGTAGAAAATTTTGTGACGAGTGCTGGCTTAACGTGAGAGACCTCTGCACAGCATTTCTAGTTCTTTGCTGAGATCAGTGCAAAGTCTGGAGTATGCTGATAATTAAAACACAAATTAGGGTTCTATCATAGAGAGACAGAAGTGAACTCACAAACAAGAGCTTCTATAGCTTTTCCACACTATTTTCTCAATCCAGGTTCATTCCACTGACTTCAGTAGGGACAGGATTTCACCTTGTATGTATTACTCTAATCATGGCCCCGTTCCTACAACTGTGGTCTCTTACACCTGCACAGGGTCCCGCTGAAATCAGTAATGCTCTGCCCAGTGCATAGATTTGCCCCTGTGGACCACATTGAAGGACCTGAGCCAAAGTTCACCCCCTTCCTTACAAAGCATTAGTCACATCCTTTGTTACAAAAGGATGAGGGTTATATAGACTAGTTAATCTATCCTGCTAAATGGATTGTGATCTTTTGTAGTTTAGATTAGTATTTTTTAAAATACCAAAAATGAGCTACTGAAACTTGATAAACTAAAGCGGGAATAGACTTTTGAGCATCCGACTGTGGGATTGATAAACAGTCATTTAGAAAAGAAAAATATGCTTTTATATTCTATAAAATGTTTCCCAGATATTTATCATTTTGACAATAAGAAAAAGCTATTACAGTTTAAATAACATAATAAATAGCAATAGTCAATCAAGCCTGGTAACAAAATATCCAATATTTACAAGTTCCCGAGGGGTAGCCGTATTAGTCTAGCACAGCAAAACAAACAAGCAGTCCTGTGGCACTTTTAAAGAACAACAAATTTATTGCATGAGCTTTCGTGGGAAAAAATCCCACTTTGTCAAATTTGACAAAGTGGGATTTTCTCCCACGGAAGCTCATGTGATAAATAAATGTGTTAGTCTTTAAAAGTGCCCCAGGACTCTGTTTGTTTACCCAATGTTTGTTCCCGTGCTTTCCCTTCTGCCTTTTCCCTTCAGTTGCTTGAACATTAACATTCCCTCTCTGTTCCCATGCCATTTCTTGTGGTATCTTATTTGTCAGACTGATATTTATTTTCAATGTCTAGATCTATCACATATCCCAACTTTATACAAATCCACTTCATTGTTGATAACGAACTATTCTTTGCTTATTTTAAAGTGGTATGAAGTTTAGCAGCTTCATTCAATCAGATTTTTAAAAAATATATTAACAAAATTTTAAAAGATGTGGTTGGGACAGCTATTAGATGCCTCTGCTGACAGCTGTGGGTACCTACACGTACTCCAGATGATTTCCAATCATTTTCCTGAAACCTAACATTTATTTTATTTTAGAGGCATTTTTGAAGTTCAGAAGAGCAACTTCTCTTTCAAAACATAAGTCTTTGTTAGTTGAGTCCTCTCTTTCGCTTCTCAAAGAACCTGATCCTGCAAACATGTCCATGCTTAAAATTCACACAAGTGAAGTGTCCCACTGCTTACAAACAAAGTAAATGATAAACTTATGTTTAAGCATTTGCAGGATCGAGGCCCCAAATCTCTGCCACGTTCCACTGTGTACATAAATTCCCTGGTTTGTAGGGTTACTCATGAGGGCTAGGCTGCTAGCAATTATTTTACAATAGTGTATTTTGAAAACACATGGTAATTATATGGAAAAAAATAATGTCCTGGGTAAGCCAAATTCTGTGTTTATTAAGTAATATTTCTTTCATATTCTGATGTTCCTGCTCTTCACTGAAAATGCCTGGCCTCGTATCTAAGAAAAGCTATTTTGTATGACCTGCGTGCACAAGGACACTGGGCAAGTTTTCCCAACATAATCAACAATGTATGTCTGCATGTTGTAGGCCAGTTCTTGTTCCTTATTAACAAAGGTGCTCAAGGAATAGAATTTTAATCTCAGTAGCACTTCTCAAAATCTTGCATTTTTTTTTTTAATTAACTGAGGTCTGTAGCATACTTATAAAACTAAAAACTTTCTTTGAATTCAGAGAACACACACATTTAAAAACCAAACCAAACCAAACACAAGTGATCCATGAAAGTTATAAAAACTTAAAAGTTTATCCACCTGGCCTTGTTAAATTCAAATTTCTACCTTTTAGGGGGGATTTGGGAACTGAAGCATGCGTGTTCTGCTCATTACACTGCAGCATTTATAAGAAACGAGATTACAAGTAGAATGCCACCGGGACCAGTTTTTAGAGACAACTGTACGGGAGATGTTTCAATATGGATGCCAAATGATATTAACAACCTTATTTTTTAATATTAGGTCATTAAACTTGCTAGTGCCTTTATTGAAGTTTACTGTATAGTTATCATTATGTTCATACATATATTATTTGGAGGAAAAAGTACCTCACACGCATACGTTTTTCTTGAATTTATGAGATGTTGAAGCTGATGAAAGCAATTTTAAGATGCTTCTACTTTATCTACCAAGGACAAGCAAATATCACAGAAGATGAACATAGCTGTAGAGTCATAAAAATGTTTATTACTTCCAAGTGTGTTTATAGAGATTCTGGAAGCCAGTTTTATAACTTTTATTTTGCTTTTACATTGTATATTATTTTCTTTTACACTGTGTTTTGCAAGATGTGTATGAAGTTAGTTATTGTGATATGTATTTTGCACAGAATATTTTACCAGAGCCTGTATTTACAAATTGTAAATATATTGCAAATGGTAGGTTATAAAACTAAAAACCATTTGGTCAAAAACTAAAACTAATATCATCAGCATGTCTTATCAAAAGAATAAAAACACACCTTCTTTATATAAGATACCAGTTTGGTACAAAGGTAATTGTTATTTCAAGAAGACAAGCCATGTAAAGCATTCATATTTTCAGCAGGACCTGATTCTGAAAGGAATGTCAGCGGTGTTATCAAAACAGTCAATCCAACTAAATCCAGAAAAAGAAGTCTAGAAATATCCTAGCTGAAATCAGATTTATAATTACCCTAAAACATTCCTTTCAGAAAAGTTTATTGGAAAGGTGCATGGTTGGAAGTGTTTTAAACCTTGTGTTTGTTTTGTAAACTTTGATTAGCAAACACCTTTGTGAAATGCATACTCACAACTAAATTAGCGAAATGCAAAGCTCCTAATATGATTGCTATGCAAAGAGTAAAATGCTTTATGTTGAAATATAGCAAGGTCATCTGGCTCTATGACTGGTTACTAATACAGGAAGCCATTGGGGTACAGAAATATTTATATTTAAATGGGTAATTGGTACCAGGCAATGTTTAAGCAACCCCTCACCTAACTTGTTAGGACAAAAAGAACCTCTCCAAAGACTGATTCAAAAAGAAAAGAAAAGAAAAAGAAAAGAAAAGGGCTATATTTTCTTTCATGT
Source organism: Pelusios castaneus (assembly GCA_007922175.1). Lineage (NCBI taxonomy): Eukaryota > Metazoa > Chordata > Testudines > Pelomedusidae > Pelusios > Pelusios castaneus. The sequence continues at coordinate 1,115,731 of ML685929.1, read as the reverse complement.
CTATTTAGGATTAAAGATTATGTAAAAATTTAATTTTAAAGGAAGATAATTCTGAGAGTTGACTTGGATAGAGAGAAGAAACAGAATTTGAACTCTTATTAAACCCCAAAGAAATGGCTGAATAAAAAGTTAATTTTAACTTTAAAAGTTATGTGATGCTTTTCCACCACAAGAACAAAGGTAATTAAAAGAAATATTGCATATTCGTTAGGCAGACTGCATATCCAGGAGCTGATAGCATCACCCAAGTCAACCCAAAGACAAAAAGCCAATGAAAAAGCAGCAGCAACTACCTTGAATCTAGATAAGCCTGAAAGGTGTGTTTTCTTAATTTTCTGGAGAAAAGAGGAAAAGAATATATAAACTCTGAAGTGAGCACTCCACACATACATCCGCTACTATCCTGCTTAGGTGGCATGCACTTCACAACTCCTGTCCACCTCTACAAACAACCTGGGGGGATAAAAGAGGTGGGATGGGAGGGAGGTGGAGAAGAGAAGACTGGAGAAGAAATTCCCCCAAGGAAAGTCGCTCCAAAAACTTAAACATGGATTGGTGATAGAAAGTTAACTAAAATGCTGTAAAGGGATTAGATGTAAATTCATATAATGATTTTATTGACATATTGGAATGCGACTGTAACTTAAAATACTAACAGTCCCTCCTGTTAATCGACAAGTAGTAGACCATATAGTGACTACACCTTGGTAAGAGGAATACATGGATTTAAAAAAGAGCTTGTAACAGAGGTAAGCAGCCTGAGAGCCATATCTGCATCTAGAAATTGTATGGTGGGCCACGTGATGGGAGAAGAGGCGGGATTAGGCTGGGGGGAGAAGCCACCGTGCTTTGACCAGGACACTGCTGGCTCCATGTGGTGGGTGGGGAAAACAACAGCTGCCATGCTCTGGTCAAGATGCCACTGGGCCCGCCACATGGTGGGAGGAGGCCTGGGGGAAGAAGGGAGAGCGACTGCGGCTCTCTGGCCAAGCCCAGCTGGAGAGCTTCAGAAAAAGTTCTTGCATACCATAATTTGCCCACCCTTTCTTTAGACCCTATACTTCTGTAAGAATCATTAGAAATTACCTCGAATGCACAGCCCCGATTAGAGAGTTAGGCCCTGCCTATAGTGGCAAACTTCATAGCCAGAGTTTACCACCGATACAGTGCTCATAGTGGTAGAAGGTATAGGGCAGACAACAGTCAATTAGATAACACAGTGAATAATATAAATAAATAAATAAAAATAGAAGTGAGCCTTTTGAGGTGTAATCATGAATGCCATTATAGCTTTGGTAGTCACTTTTTGAACGTACACAATTTACCTCTTTTAAGCCTATGGGGCTGTTCAAGAGAGTAAGGACTACTTATCTGTGCAAGGTTGGTCAGCCTGCTCCTTTAAGCATGTTGTTGCTGCAAAGACCTGCTTCTTTATGTGACAAATGCCTTGCACTTTGTAGGGGCTAGGGCCCAGATCCAGGCTTAAGCCAAACCTAACAGAGAAGTAGTACTTCCTTGCAACATGGTAGGTGATGTCATCAGCTACTGCAGAAAGCTGAACATTTTTCCAATTTAACAGCGTTGTCAACTCTCACAATTTTATCACAAGCCTTGTGACATCTGATGTTTGCTTAAAACCCTTGTTCCCAGACGGATGCAATTATGATTGATTCTCAGCTTTCATTTAAATAAAAACAAATATTTTCTAGCCAGCAGGCTAGAAAAAGCTTGAAAATGTGACTTGAGTTACAGCTCAGAACACAAACTCGCACACAAAGTTTTGCTAATTTTTTTTTAAAAATTCTAAAATGTTTTTAGGAATTCCAACATTTTAAAGCCAATATCAGTTTTGAATGCTTGGGGTTGGCAATATTGGAGCTGCTCAACTCCATCCTGTATTCCTTGCTCACTAATATCCCCAGAGCAGTGGGAGCTTGTTGTAAGGGATAGAATAATTCCACTTTGTGTGGATATATAATGACTTTTCATGTTCAAGATTATGTGTATGTTCTGTTATCAGTCAGTATTTTATCAGAAGCCAAAATTATTTATGGAAAAAAACTGTTCTATCTTAAAAAAAAAAAAAAAAAAAGTAGAGACAAAGAAGTCTGTGATAGTAGGTATGTTCAGAAAAAATAGTTAATATATCAAAATAAAACCCAAGATAATCAAGCTTAAATATTAAAAGTGCCTTATACCAAGTGAATTATTCTTATTAGAAACTGGATATGGTTTAGAATTTCAATCCTCTGATCGTTTTGCTCTTTAAAATTAGCTTCTAACTCAATTTGTCAAGTTGTAGTCACCTTTCTTTAGCTCCATTGTTCATTACAATCACTGAGAAACTGCTATAGGAGAAAGCTTACTTTCAGTTCATGCCTATTCTGTCCCTAGTTTTGGAAGTCATATCATGTAACAAAAGTGTATTTCAAAATGGAAATATCAGTCTCTCAAACCCTGACATCAGAAAGATTCAAGTAGTTTTTTATATTTAGAGAGTGAGAGAAAGACAGAATCCATCTTCAAACCATCCCCATGTTATGAAAAGGTTTGTCAGAATTGATATTTGTATATAATTTTAATAGACAGTATTGATATTTATTTGTTAGCATTTTTAAATTGTTTATTTACATATTTACAGTTGTGGCAATTTATTGGGGGTCAAACATTTAATGAGAGTAGGTGTTGAGATTCAAATAGCTGAAATTTTATGAAATGCTGAAACAGACTGTATATTTTGACAAATAATACGTTTTCCTATTAATTTGTTAGTCCATTTGTAATAAGCCTAATTCAAAAATCTAAATCACTGCACTTTGACTAAATTCTCAAGCAGCATTTTTATTACTTTGCCTATAATTATTATAATTTCAATTGAATCAGTTTGCATGCGTACAGTGAAATAAACATTTACAAACAATAACTGTTAAAAACCAAATCCTGCCAAGCCTGGTTTTATAAAGGTCTCTGGGTACAGTCATGTTTAATGTTTGCTGCACTGTCTGGAAATAATGGATTGAATCAAGAGAAGTGATTCATTGTAACCCACAAAACTAAGGTAACTCAGATCTTTAATGGCGTTTTTTGTGGGGATGAAGGAAGGGGTTTTCCCAACCCCATGGAATTAGTTTTAGGTCATTTGGTCTCCCTTCTATAAACCTGCCACCATTAAGCAACCTTCTCCATAACAGACATAAAACTGGTAGTCATCCCAGGAGCAAGCTCTCTCCAGATTTCCCAAGTAGTGCCCACTGAAGAGCAACAGAAGAGTCTCCCACGCTACAAACTCTTAACTCTACTCCCCAGGTGTGAGCTGCACTGCCCTAGGTCAATGCCTTATTATTATTATTTAACAGTCTCAAATGTAAATAAAAACCCTGGCTTCAAACTGCACTAGAGATGTGAAACTGAGCTAAAACTATAGTGGGACAGTTTTAGAGAAGGTCTTGTGGGGAAAATAAAATTTTCAAATGTAAATAATTTTTTTTTTTACTAAAAAAGAACTATATTTTGTAGGTGAGGCAGAGGGGAAAGGAATTGGGATGAAAGGGAGAGAAAATCATGTATGCTACAAGAATATTAAAAGATTGTGATCTCAAAACTCGGTTTTAAATACCAATTTTTTGTGAATGCAAGGGGTAGATATATTTTAATCATGCTTTTTTCCCCCTCCCCCCCAAGGTATTGACTTTGGAGACAGACTTTTATTAATAGATCATTTTTCAGAGCTTAGGAGTTGCAAGACTGAAAGGTGAGGAAAGAACACATCAGATCTAAGGAAAAAAATGGGTCTACGCATTAGAACATTGTTCTATTTATACTTAACTATTTAGGATATGATAGTAAGAAGTTATTTAGCGCTTCCCATCCACACTCAGCAAGGCAAATATATAAATAGGGATAAAAATCAGTCTTTTAGGATGCGGAAAACAAGCATAGAGAGCTGAAGCCATTAGCCCAAAACATACAAATTAAAGAAAGAGGTGTTACTAGAAGCTATTTACTTCAAGGCCATGGACTATGCCATCTGTAAAGGAGGCAAAAGCTAGTGGTATGAACAAATGCAAATACAAGTCTCTGCCTTTTAGCTTCGAGCCAAACTGAGAGAGTGGTTTTGTTGCATAGCCTTAAATTTCCAATTTCCATGGATGCTGTCAAGTTTATAGATGAATGAGTTGCTAAAACTAAAGGGAAGAAGATTCTAAACTAAAGATTCTCAGTTGAATGCTTCATATTTGTTTAATACTGGACTTCATGCTAGGCACATGCTGCAGCGTTGGACTTCAGTGCTCCAAAGAGCAGGTAGTAAATTAACTCAGACTTCAGAGAGCTGACTACATGAAATAGAGCATTACACATCTCTTGAGCAAGAATCTCTGAAAAACGGTTGTGAGACTTGATTTACAGCATTATTGGAACGTGTCAGCATTATTGTGCTTTGCCTTATTTGTTAAGAGCTGTTTTAGTTGTATTTCAGATATTTTAATTTGTTAAATAACCACATGACTGTATCTGGCACCCACAGGTCTCAGCAGAGCTGGATTATCACAGGGGTTTAAGCCCCAGGGCCCAGCTGAAAGGAGGACCCCAGGCTCCAGCCCCTAAAACCCCTGAAATAATGTGGCACCCCTGCCCAGCTCAGTGCCAGCAGGCAGAAGTGCTGAGAGTGCTCCTGCCCTGCTGGTGCAAGAGGGGAGGGGGGCACCCTGGCCCACCCCCAGGGGTGGGGTGGCCAGCACCTGTTCACTCCACCTAAGGGGACGAGGCCGTCTGAGGATTATCCTCAGGAGTTCACATACTTTGTACAAGAACCTTTCATATAGTCCGTGTGGTGACTATAGTCAAGTGACTGATTCCACACTAAAAGTCACATTATCCATGCTGATAATCTCAAAGATTTGGCTTAAACAACAAACCCCCCTGAAAACATATTTGACACCAACAGTATTTTCCACCCCTAAAATGAGAATTTTAGCAAGGTCTCGGACCTTCAAAAAGAGCAGTCCGACAGAGAAACTTGGAAGTTCTGGGTGAGTTGGAAAATGACATAGCATTAAGGGAAGAGGGTGACACTAATCTTTAGTAAACAATCAGGCAAAGGCAAACCGGAAGAGTCCGCTGACTCGACAAACATCACTCTTCACTGGCAAAGGTAAGCATCCACAGCTAAACAGTCACTAAGGAATTTTCTGGTTATCTACAGTTACTCATCCAACTATCCGTTACAGCACATATCCAAATGCAAATATCTAGCACTCAGGAGCATGTGACTTTTCATCCTCCCTTGAAAGATTTCATATCCATAAATGAATGAGGGTTATTTTGAGACAGAGAAACATTTCTGACTGTGTCAAATGTGATCTTGCTACTGTTCCCTTTTTGGGTTCGTGGCATGGAGGGGAAACCCTACCCTGTACACCTTTTTCAGAGTGGAACTGCAGAATTTCAGCTCCTCCCCAAGCATTTTATCTATATTTATGTTTAAGTTCTTACTTCTTGGATTAACAGAATTGGTTCTCTGTACATTAAGAAAACGTAGGGAAATAACTGCCCATTCACACAAAAAAGTGACGTGGGAGCAATGCGTTTTGTGACGTGTCTCTCATTTCACCGCCACACTTGTTAGACACAGACTTTTTCCACTTTGTTCCAAATGTGGGCTGAGCCATACCACAATTTAGCAAAATGGTGGTATATCTAATGTACATAAAGCATGTATGATACATTCTTACTTCACTGACCTGAATGACATGCCACCGTTACTAACTTATAAGGCTGCAGTGCATTGGTAGTCAGGGTATTATAAATCAATTTTGGAAGCATCATATTGAAAACACTGAAGAGAAGTTAGTCTAGGAGGTCAAAGTCTCACCTTTGAAATGAAAAAAACCCCAAACCCCTCTCTTTAGAGCTCTACATATACACCATTATTCTCTGCCAAAATTTATGCTGCCAGCTGTAACCTTCAAATGACCTCCTGTTGGCCCTGTCCTATATTTATGATGGCTGGTCTTTCAGTAAAAAACAAGCCCCCAAAAGTCCTTTAGATAGTTTGTATTTCTCCCCAAATTCAAGAGATGAACAAAGCTCCCATGTATGAAAGGTACTGTTGAGGTAACAAGGAATGAAGATTTGAGATGGGGAAAGAAAGTGCTTAAATCCTGTCTGGACATGTGACTAACACAAACACTACCTGAGATTATGAAGTGCTGATCTGCAGACTACTCTCACAGGAACATCCATGAACAAATATCAAAAGGAATTATCTGGAGGATATCTGTCAGAACAATTGGATTAGTTTTTCCCCCCTTTCAAATGGCAGAACCTGTGGCCTTTAATAAGAAGGGGCTTATATTCAGGTCCCTCTAGCTCAAAGTTCGCTTTTTAAATGGTCTTTTTTTAACGACTGTATTTGATAATGGATACAATCTACACAAGTGATGCTATCAAGCAGTTTAGTCCCAAATATGGGTTCATGTGCATATTACTAAAAAAGGGGAGGAGGTTACTAAATATGATTGTAATATGAATGTCTTATTTTAAGCAAATCACTGTCAACTGCATTGCTTTATATGTGATTTAAACATGTAAAAGTCTAACATAACAGCAGTTTTTGCTAATGCATGAAAGAGAGATAGCTGGTTATGTTCTATTTTACAAATAGTTTAATTGCAGTTGAGTGTACATGTTGAATAAAGTAAGACACAGAAGGCAAGTAATTTTTAAAAGTCTAATTTATTCTTCATAATTTATTTGAAAACATAGGTAAGGAAAAACAGTTCTCAAGTGTAATCATTATCTTGACAGTGCCCCTTTAAAACAGAGGATTTTAATTATGACACATTAATTGTATTTGATGCACTATAATTTTTTTTTCCAGTTAAAAGGGTAGATGTAAAATGTCCTATCCTTCAGTTATCTTTTTTGGAAATTCCCCCCCTTCTCTCCTGCACTATTTTTGCATACTGTAAGTGGAATATTTGTGTACTGTACGCATATGAAACATTCCTAGACTTTCTAGTTGGGCAGGAAACCCAATCTGCAGTTCAGGAGGAATGCTACAGAGCAGGAAGAAGAGTTTGTTCCCCTATACATTATTTATCTTTCCTGAGGGGGAAAAAATGTCAGTAAGAAGGAGTAGGAGAAGCAGGTGAAGACGAAAGAGAGAGGGGAGAGAAAGAAACAATAATGATAATCCAGACCCCTTTGGGCAAAGGAAGAAAGGAAGTTAGACAGACTACGGGACTACTGGGATTTTATTTCTCTTGAGATGCTCTCAGATAGCATGGTGCTAGGTGTTACTGCAGAATTTGGACACAGAGAAAGAGAGAGCTCTGTTTATACTGTTACTTTAAAGCTTTTTCTGAGTTTCAATGCCACTGACTTTACTTTTAAATCAAACCCACTTTTCTCCCTTGGGTAACGATACTACTCTGCTTTACTTGAAAGACAAGGTGTGAGGTAACATCTTTTATTGAACCAACTTCTGTTGGTGAGACAGACAAGCTTACACAGAGCTCTGCTTCAGTGACCTGAAGATATTACCTCATCCACCTTATTTCTTTAATATCCTGGGACCAACACAGCCACCCCAATACCACATCCTACTTTGCTGTATAGCAGGGTTTTTTCCGATTCTTCTTCAGAACAGCATTACTCACATTTGTACATAGAACAAACTGTAAAAAGACAATAATCCCCTTTTTTAATTTTAATAAAAGTAAGCAAACCATCTGGAACACAAGCTTGTTCACATAACAAAAGCTAAGTTGGAGAAGCAGTGAGAGGTTAGACAGAATTATAGAAACACTATGTTTGACGGAAAAACTTTTCTTCCTAAAATGAATATGATATTTACAAAATTATAGGATGGAAAAACTAAATACTATCTTGTGCACTTACAGGACCATACTGAAACCAAAATCCATGCAGAAAAGAGGTTATGAGCAATTCCCTCCACCTTCCAAATTCATTCTAACTATGATTAAAGTCACATTTCATGGCAATTTTTGACTCATTAGCAGATGTTGAAATATAGATGTATTATTGCATCTAGCTTCCTGCTAAAGAGGTACCTAGGTTTGACCATGACGAGCTAACAGATATTTAAACGTTACTTGCTTTATCCATCATGGTCCAAAGTCTTGTTTAGAATGGTGTTAATTAAAATATATTGCCTAACATGTCCAGACAAGCCCACAGAGTAATAGATGCTTTCCAGAAAACTACTTACCTGTTATTGCAACATTCAGTACTTTTTAAATCTACCTTGTCACATATTTTTTCCTGTCCTTGACAGATGCTGAGGACAGGGGAATAAACCTGCCTCTCTTAGAAATTTCAGCTCTTATCTCCAGTTAGGATTCATATCGATGAGCGGTCTCCTGGAATTAGGCACCTCAGTCATTTCTTGAAAGAAAGGCATCTGTGCACATCTAACTCCATACAGAACTGCCTGGGGGCAAGAGGAGAGGGAAAGAGGAAAAGGAAGGAGTGTCCCTTTATCCTAGTGCAGGGGTTGGCAACCTTTCTGTGGGGCCATACTCAAATTTCCTCCCAGCCCTTCTCCCAGTGCCAGCAGGGCATTGAGGTGTTGGCAGAGGGGAAAGGCTCCACATTCCATTCGTGGCAGCAGCGGGGGTGTGGGTGGTCTGCAGCTCATTGGTGAGGGTGCAGCGGCAGGCGGTCTGGAGTGCCCCGCCCCCTTCCAATGGCACAGGCAGCAGTTTCGGCAGCAGGGACAAGGGCGCTTTGTACCACTCAGAATTGGCTTGTGTGCCACAGGTTGCAAACCCCTGTCCTAGTGACTGGCGTTTGTGGGACCTCAGTTCAATTCTCCACTCTATCTGATGGGAAAGTAGGATTTGAGTTTGAGTTTCCCACATCACAGCTGAATGCCCTAACCCCAAGAGTACAGACCAATGGTTCCCAACCCTCCTTTCAAAGGATTTTTTAAAGGGGCCTGCTCCTCCTTTCCCACTGGTTTCAGAAGGGAGCCACTGCCTAAGGACTCAGGTGGAGTACGTTGCTGTGAGGCTACAAGACTGGTGCAGGCTCTTTGCCAAAATGAAGAGATCAGTACTCCCCCCCCCGGCTGGAGCAGGGAGCACGGCAAAGCGCTCTGCCTAGGACCATAGGTGCTGGGGTCCTTGCTGGAGCCAGAGGGAAGTGAGCACTGTGGCAAGGATATACTGTTGGTGGCAGAGCCGACACACAGCATCCATTATCCAAGTTTGATTGAGCGCATTTTTACAAACACTCAGTCAAACTCAGAATTAGCCAGAGGTCGATTGGCTAAGACCTACCCAGCACGGAGCATAGCGCTGATTCGACAGGAAGGCATTTCTCGTTTAATCAGCGCTGTGGGGACTCTGCAGTAAGTAGATGGTAGGCAGTTAGAGGGAGTTATGCAACATATTTTAAGTACTTTGCATATCTTCATTCAATTGCTGCCAAAATCGCGCCGTGGTGTAGACCAGGGCCTGATATCCCATTCCTCTGGCTGCTGGTTGAGTGCACAGGGCAACAGGACTATGCCGTTTGATTTCCCTGCTGCAGCTAGGAGGACAGGAAATCAGTGAGGAGGTCCTCACCGACCTTCTTCTGTCTACTGGCAGAGACTGGTGGCCCTTCAGGGTTGTAAAAATGATAGTTATGGTTCTCAAATCAGAAAGGTCGGGAACCACTGATACAGAGTCTCTCACTTTCTTTCGGGTTCAATGCATATTATTTGTACACAGTAGACCAGCTTGAACAGGTTTGAGAGAGAGACTCATCTCACACTAGCCACAGGTGGTCCCTGAGGCACTTACTTGGTAAGTAGGAAACCCAAGTTCAAAACTCTTCTCCTATCAGGCTGAGGGGGCAACGGATCACTTCCTGGATGAGTGCCCTATCCGCTAGAATAAAAGAAATAAGGGAGGCTCCCCTCTCCCAGTTATTTTGTGTGTGGCATTATGTATGATTAGAGAATTGCCTGTGGGACCCAATCTGGTAGGCAAATAAGCAAGAGCCTGTTTTGTTTGAATCTTCTGATAGACCACAGGCACGGGCTGCTAGAGCGGGCCCTTCAGGATCAAAGCAGCAATGTGTATTCCCATCAGATGCTTAGGCACTCTGGGAAATTTAACAGCAAAAATGTAGATCTTAAGGGACATTAGGCATCAATTGAGCAGTGGTGCGTAAGTCCTTTTGTGCATCTGGGTCACAGGCTTAGCCAGCTATACCATCCACTTACTAACCTGGCTAGAAACAGGCGGTGCTGTGGTCAGGTCAGGACAACTACGTTGGAATGAGGTCCTATGATTTGGTAATTTATGTAACACTGAAGGGCTCAGACATCCCTAACACCTGCACTAATACACTCTCCTACTATCATCCTTAGTATCTTGTTCCCTTTCTGGCAGGCCCCAGCAAGGACAAATAGTCTTTTGGAATTTCAGATCCACCAACTTGCTCCACAATAAAACTAACTTTGTACTATTACAGCATCTTTCCTTGGCGGATCTCAGAGCACATACTGCTAACTCCAAAGAGTGAAAAATCATGAGTTAGGCCACCAAAATAAAATTAAGAGTCATGAAATGATGTTAAAAATCAATAAACTTCATAAATAGATTTGGAATCCCTTTTATTTCCCTTCTTTTTTAATCTTTAGGGGTCATGTTTGCAAGGTTCTCTCACAGCCAGGAGGGCTAGAAATTTAATTTACAAAAACAAAAGCTGAGATTCTTGTGAAATAACATGACTTCAGGAACTGGGGCTTTAAAAGAAATATAAATTTTGTGAGGCTCACAATGAAATTGCAAGAGCTGGCAACACTAATAAACAATTCATTTCCCACAACACTCCTAGATAGACAAGAACTGATATCAGTTAAGACAGGATGGCTCCATTCTCAAAAGGTGCTAAAGCTTGATGGAAATTGTGAGTGTTTTTAACCTTTCCAACACCAAACCATAGTTTAAAAGTGGGCAGCATAATTCAGTTCTGAAGTGGTAGTTGTATTAGTCTATTTCAGCAAAACAAACAAGGAGTCTGGTGGCACTTACAAAGACTAACAAATTTATTTATCACATTAGCTTTTGTAGGAGAAAATCCCACTTTGTTCTCCCATGAAAGCTCATGTGATAAATAAATTTATTAGTCTTTATAAGTGCCGCCAGACTGTTTGTTCAGTATAATTAAGGTATTTCACACATATTCCTCCCTATTTTTGATAGTTGGATGGTGACAGAGGGACAGCCGCTGGTTAATTTTATGGGAATGGGAGTTCCTGTTTTGCAATGAAGGCAGGTAGCCCCAATAATCACTTTATCCTTAATAAAAACTTTTAAAATGCCAGTTCACGGGTCAGATTTTTGCTGACCCTTGGAGAACAGAACAAACTGCCATTACAAAAGCTGCTTTCATGCTTAGTGTTAGCAGCTGAGTGTGTGAGTTGGAGGCCTGTCTCTAGAACGAAATTCAAAGTTCCACTATGGTTCTGATGGAAACTAATCAGAACTTAGTTCACTCAGAGATATATATGGTTCCTTCACTCACGCATTGGTACTGAAGTTACAAGAAGAATATTTGCAGAGTCTCAACATAGGCGCAATTTGGAAACAGAATGGGATAATCTAAGGAAAGTGTTACCTGACAAATGTTAGGAATGCTCAAGACAGATGCAACAAAGGAACCGGGGGGGGAGTGGAAAGAGATGTGGTATATTTTAAAAAATTAGTCTTCTGTCTCTTGTTTGTTTGTAAAGGGAAGGAACAAAGTAGTGAAAATACAGGGAAAACAAATAAAATTAGACAGTCTTTCATTCCACTTATCAAAGTGCTTATACTTTCCAGGCTCACAAAAATAATAAAATATTGAGTAAAGAAATTTGATCTGTTTCCAGATTATGTAAGGAAATGAAAGAAAAAGAAAAAGAAAAAGGTTAGAATACTGCAGCCAATGCCCCCTTACCAACTCATTTCATAATCAAACATTAGATTTGGAATAGCACAGGCAAGAATAAAGTACACCCTTCACCAAAAAAAGGATATATAACAAATCCTTACAATAAAAGACATACATAATCACATTCCTCAAAACTGCATGACATTTTTAGCTTTCAAATAATTCCCAAATAATACATAAGGAGTCTGGTGGCACTTTTAAAGACTTACAAATTTATTTATTGCAGATTTTCTCCCACGATAGCTCATGGGATAAATAAATTTGTTAGTCTTTAAAAGTGCCATCAGATCCCTTGTTTGTTTTGCTGAACTAGACTAACATGGCTACCTCTTTGGCACCAAATATGTTCACTTAAATCCATTGGTGGTAATAGAATGAGGGTGGATTGGCAGTTAAGTTCCAGTCCTGATATTTCTATGATACTGTGCTATAAATCAACATCTTTCATAGAGGCAGAAAGAGGAAGACATTACTCCCTTTTAGTTACCTTGAAGTTTATCCTATTCAAAGTGAAGTATACTTGCATCAGATACAGATTTATAATTTCAGAGTCAAACAGAGAAGGAAGTGTGTAAAACACCTCACTTAACACCCCCTCCCCAGAAATAAATTAATTGTACAAGTCTTAATCCTGCAATCATTCACGCATAAGCGTAACTTTACTTATAAACATCAATGGCATTATGTTTTACTCTACAAAAAAACTCAGCAGAGTTTACAGCATATTAAACCTTAAATTCAGTATCAGTGTAAAATAATGAACATGTATTAAGGTCAGTTTATTTTAATTTTGCATTACTTGTAATAAACTTAACAGTTAAATTAGTATCACTTATAAGTAAGGACTTGGGGCACAGTGTTGAAATAAGAAACATCTCAGTCATATTATCCCTGAGGGTCTACATCAGGGGCAGGCAACCCCCAGCACGCGGGCCAACAGTGGCACACAAGCCCATTTGGAGCGGCACTCAGCATCCTCTGTGGCGCCACAGAAATTGCCACTCCTGCCACCAAAAGACTCCAAGTGGCTTTTTTCAGGGGCAGCTGCAGTGCGGAGGTCCCTGCCACGTCCATGCCCCAGGCATACCGTGTAAAGAAGCCACCCAGAGCAGCTCTTCCCTGTGGTGTGTCGCCGCCAAAAGGAGTGACTCCAGGCAACTTCTTTCCATGGTGTCCCTGGGGATAGCGGTCCCCAGGCACGCTGCCGAGAGGAGCCACTCCAGGTGGCTTCTTTCCATGAATGGGCTGTCGGCACCAGCTGAGGGTCGAGGAGGAGGGCCTGGCACAGGGGTTGGCAAAGGTTGCTGGCCCCTGGTCTACATGAATCTTCATATTTTTCTTTTCCTTCTTATTTCAGAACTCCTAAAAGTGTAGGAGGTAGGAGACATTCATATTCTGTTTAATTACTTTCTCTCCATACAGTTGTGTTTTAGTTTAAGGCACACAGGAGCATGTTATTAATATGATCATGTCGGATACCTTGAGTCTCAAAGAGGCAAATACTGGATATCCCGTACAGTACTGGAAAACACAGCGGTGGACAGTAATCAATATGGAGGAAAAAATTATTCTTGACCTCAGGAGGCCCTCAAAACATTTATTTATCATAAAACTGTCCAATCCTGTCTGAATACATGCCCTGCTCTATGATCTATTGTAATCCATTTCAATTAGTCAAAACAGCAATTAGACCAATCCTCTTCTATCAAGGCAGAAATATATATTTTACACAAGGCCAGAGGCAGCTTATTCACTGAATATTTCCTTCCTACCAAGTATCTATATGGCTAGCTAACTTTTTGTTACGGTAAGAAGAAGGAATTTAAAAAATATAAATAAATAAATAAATAAACAAACAAATAAATAAAATCAAGCATTTTCACTGACACTGGGTACCTTCATTCACTTAAATCTCATTAAAAAGATTGGGAGTACTAAACTTGGAGGGGAAATACCTGATGAAAAGCCCCAAGGACTTTCAGAAAATTAATCCTTCTCAGCTGACAAGTCATCCCCACCACAATTCATCAGGGCTTCACATGGGATCTCATGACACAGATGAAAGAACAACCAAGTCTTCAAAACTTTTGAAAGAATTTGTAAGGGGGAGAGGGCAAGGAGGAGGAATAATTCCAACCACAGGAAGTGCATTCTTTAAATATATAGGCTACATTTTAACAAAAAATAGTATGCTTATTTTAATTTATATTATGCTTTAAAAACTTTGCATTACGGTAGCACTTTAAAAATGTATAGAGTGGTTGAGTAATCTGTATGTGGGGGGCCAGGAGTAACAGGCAGTCAGTCAGTCTACTCCATTCACAGCTCAAGGCTGCCTTCAGAAATAACAAAGTATGGTAAATACAGTATTTTTGACTGACAGAGCAACTCCTTTCAAATCAAACTGACATCAAACAGTTTGAAATAAAGAGACCGGCTCTGCAGGATTTCCTTAAAATTACTGTGCCTGGGGACATTAGTTTTTCATGCTAAATACCAAAGAAAGAAAATACTGCTTTTCAGAAAAGTTGCAAGCTGTATAACTGTACTTAGCACGAGCGCAATATACCATCTTGTCATATCCCCTTGCTTTATGCCACCTAATAATACTGTGTGACAGTTAAAAGGCAACAGAGAGGGGAGGAAGAGCAGAGTCAACCCAGTTCTTCAAAATGTGCAGTCACCACTCACATGCAGAACAGTCACATCTAATTCGCCAGCGTGCTTATGACATTTAAGAGGTTCCAATGTTATAAACAAGAAAAGGAGAAGCTAGGAATGACTTTTGCTCCTCTCAAGAAGCAATCAAGTATTCCTCTTCTGTCTTCCACACTAGAGGAGAGGGATCATTTGGATCCCTTCAATAGTGTGTGTATACGTCTCCTCCTGAGTCCTGCTTTTAAGCTGAGTGCATTCACAGTCCCTTTTGAAAGGTCCCTCACCTCTGACCTGGTGGTGGTACTGAGGACTTGTTAAGGATGTGGGGAAGGATCCTCTTATTGGACTGCACACTCTCCCCTGCCCCAGGGGCAGCTCAGCTGAGCCATGCCACCACCCACAAGGGAACTGCAGGAGAGAGGGAAACTGTCCTAACTGTGAGGGTGACTAACCATTGGAGTAAGTTGCCTAGGCAGGTTGAGGAATCTCCATCAATGGAAGTGTTTAAGAGAGGTTGGTTAGACAAGCACCTGTCAGGGATGGTTTCAGAGGGTACTTGGCCCTGCCATGAGTGCTGGGGACTGGACTCCATGGCCTCTCATGGTCCCTTCCAGTTCTGCGATTCTATGAAAGCAGGGATCTAGGTAAGCAGCTGGCCCCCATAGGGAAGGGCTGAGGCTCCCCCCCACACGGCTTGCCCCCCAAAATCTCAAGGAACCCAAAGACCCTTTTCCCCCGCTGACCGGGGAGGGCTGGCAGGTCAGGAGCAGCGGCAGACTGGGGGGGAGCCCCTCGCCCTGTCCCCCACCTACCTTCTGCGGCGGGGTCCCGATCAGCATCTCCAGGTAGTAGCCCCGGCCGGAGTCGCCCCGCAGGTTCTCCACCATGGCCAAGAAGCTGACGGCGCCCCCGGGCTCCGAGGCCAGGGCCAAGCCGTCCGCCTCGCCGGGGGCAGCTTGCTGGAGGCTGGTGCCGGAGCCGTTCCCCGGCCGCAGCAGCTCCGGGGCAGGTGGAGACAGGTGCAGGGGGAAGGAGAAGCGAGCCCGGCCGAGCCCGGCCAGGAGCAGCAGGAGGCAGGGGGCCGCGGGCAGCTGCCCCATCTCGGCGGCCGGGCGAGGGACGCGCGGGGCTCAGGCAGCAGGAAGCGCGGGGCTGGAGCAGCCGGGAAGGAGGCGGGCGGCTCCGGTTTCCCCACGCCCCGGCTCCATCTCGCCTCCCCGCCCCGCGAGTTTCTGCCCGGGACGATCGCCGCGAAACTTCCCCCCCGACCAGCTGACGGATGTGACGGGGCCCGGCAGGGTAAGTTGGCCCGGGCCCTTAAAGGGACCAGAGGGGAGCGGAGCAAACCCCGCCCCCCCCGCAGAAGCGCAGGGCTCAGCCCAGGGAAAGTTTGTCCCAGCCGGTCCCGTGCTCCGGAGCGCGCCGCACCGGGTTGCGTTCACACTGAGAAAGGCCGGTTCCAAAGCGCCACCGGCAGGGATCGAGCGGGCCAGGAGCGCTGGGGGAGGCTCTGGATGGCAATCGCTTCTGCCAAGGGGCTGGGGAGCGAGCGGGGCGTTTCTCCAGCTCCTCTCATTACGGAGGAGCAAGCGCACGGCACCCCAGCGAGGAGTAAGTTCACACACAGAGGGACGCCTAGCATCACCTTCCCTTTCCAGGGCTGACTTTTCCACCTTCCTTTTGCACATTATTTTCCCGCACGGGGAGCTTCAATTGCATCTAATATTTCTTTCATTAAATGCACGCAGTACATCTCTTTTATAATCGCACACTCTCCATCCTGTCTCCTCAACGGTGTAAATCGGTGTAGCTCCCTTGAAAAAGGTATGCACATTTACACTGGCTGAGCATCTAGCTCAAGATCAGAAATGATGATGATGACTATTTCTATGGTGGTAGTGCCTGAGGAACACAATTAGGGATTAGGAGACCCCATTGTGTTGCATATACAGCCTGTGTAAACAAGTAAAATAAAGACGGTATCTGCTCTAAAGAGCTCACAGTTTTGGATTTGACAATATGTAACAGGTGGACAAACAAAACTAGAATGAAGTTCAAGGTAACAATAAAGATAAATAAATTTGCATATGTTAATAATCACCTTGATCTTATTTGTTATGCATTTACATTCATTTTCTATATTAATATTGTACACTGGTTACTGACTTGAGTATGAAATGGAGTTACATGGGATAAATCTCTTTTGCTGTAAACCCAATGAGATTTTAAATATAATTACCACACAAATAATTATTAATAATCAATGTGAAATATAACAAGCTTTTCCTCTAAACGGCAGCAGCATTAGTCTTTTTACCTCACCAGTAATGACAGTGAGTGCCAGATAATTAAAGTGAGATGAGGGTCTGAAACCCTTGAAAAATAATACTAGGCAATTCCAATCAAGACCACTTCTAGCTCTTTTTCCTTTGTGCTAAGTAAACAGGAAAATGTCCAGACACAAATCCCATACCTCTAAAGAATCACTAAACAGTTTGTTGTCCTGGGCAACCACTTGTTCTGCCTTTATGTGTAAGACAGCCCTCACCTCAGTTAAATTGTTTAGGAAGGAGAGCTTTGCACTGAAAAAGACCACAGGCATTGACTTCCTTTATTATTATAATGCATTTCAGAAGATCTGAAAGTGTTTTACAGATATTAATTAATCCCCATGATAATCCTGGGAAGCAAAAAGTATTATCCCCATTTTACAGATGGAACAGCTGACTACCAGTAAGAGCCAGGAGCAACATGCTGGGGAGAAACCCAGGGAAGGGTGCTATCCCGGAACACTGCTTTGATAGAAGCTCCAGCCCAGATCCACAATAGGAGGTAGCACCTGTGAGGATATGGACCTCTAACTTTTGTATCACCTTCTTGGTGGTGGGTGTCTGATAAATTTGGGGCTCCATAACCCCCTCTGAATACTTCTCACAGCCTCCTAAGTTTTGCAGTCGCTCTGTCCCTCCCAACATCTCAATTTTTGGAGCTCTTCTCCAGTATTTCCACTTGCTCCATGTGCCTGTGCTGCTACTCAGTGTTTTCCCAAGAAGAAGCATAGCAAAGGTCACATGATTCTGGTCATTTTTGTCTATACAGTTCTCAACATCAAAGGGACACTGACCACAGCTTTCTATGCTATATGCAGCAAGCAGAAACAATGGAAATGCCTGCTTGCCGGCTCAGGTAGACACTATTTCTTAAGTTCACATTTGGAAGGTTATCTTTGGACTCAAGGATGAAACACTATGCTTTTTAATGAAAGCTTAAACTTTGCAGCAATTACTTAGGGCTCCTGGCCATGGGACAGGTATACCAAGTCCTGCTGTAGCTACCCTCTCATGCTCTGGAATCACAGATAACAGTACTAGACAACATCACTTGGGTCAAAGAGTCAGACTCCCTGGCTATGTCTACACTTGCAAGTTAGGTCGATTTAAGGATGCTTAAGTCGGCCTAAATAAAGTCACATCCACACCTGACTTTCCACAGGACATGCATCTGACGAAGTGGGTTATAGCCCGCAAAAGCTTATGCCGAAGAAAATCTGTTAGTCTATAAGGTGTCACAGGACTCTCGTTGTTTTTGCTGTAGTAATGACTTTTCTAGTCTAGCAGTGCACAGAGAGTTATGGGTTATTCTGTAAACCCTGTCTAGTCATGGTCAACATGAATCCTGTTCACAACCTGGGGAGTGCTGAGAAAGGAAGGAATGGCCTCACCTTGCCAAGGAAAAGGAAATTTAGAAAACTAATATGGAGTCCAATTTAACATCACTTTGCCATAATAAGAGTATATTTATATTATCCAGCAGCTACATCAATTTTGTTTAAATTCTTGTGCAATACAGTAAGTTTTCTCGTGCCTCTGTTGTCTAGATAGTATCTCTGGATAAAGCAATTCATATAGAAGGACTATGTGTTCACTGCTTCACTGTACTCCCCCCACACTATTATAATAGCAGGACTTGTATTAAGTTTTACAATGGTGTACTCTATGGCAGTGCTGGATTAAGGCACAAGCTAAGTAAACTACATTTTAGGGCCTCAGATTATGAGGCGCCTTCCAACACCCCACCCCCAGTTGTCAGCCGCTAGTAACAGAGTGTTATATCAATTTAGTCATTGGTTGGAACTTGGAAATGACTGAACTGAACTCACTAAGGAATAGGAGGGTTCAGATGCCATCCCAGACTGATTCTCAGTTGAAAAAGAGGAGAAGGTGGGGGTGGGGAAGGGACAGATGTCTGAGTTACAAGCACTATGGCTATGTCTACACTTACAAGTTAGATCGACTTAAGGAGGCTTAAGTCAACCTAACTTACTGCCTGTCCTGAGACCGGGAAGCCGCAAGCGGCTCATCCCAGGAAGAGCCAGCCGTGCGGGTCTGGCTCTCCCCGAGACCAGGAAGCCGCAAGTGTCTTGTCCTGGGGAGAGCCAGCCCCACATGTCTGGCTCTACCTGGGACAAGCCGTGAGTGGCTTACCTGTCTTGGGGAGAGCCAACCCCGCACAGCTGGCTCTCCTTGGGACAAGCTGTGAGCAGCTTCCTGGGAGAAGGTAGCCACCGAGGGTCCCCAGCCAGGGCTCCAGCAGGGAGGGAATCCCTCACTGGGACCCCATCCCCAGCCCCAGCGGTGTATTCCCTCCTGCTGGAGCCCTGGCTGGGGAGCCCTTCTCCCCGGGACTGCAGCTTCCTGGCCAAAAAGGAGCTGTGGCTCCTCTTGCTGGGAAGCCGCGGGTCCGGGGAGAAGGGAGCAGGAGCTTCCTCAGGGACTAAGGAGCCATGCAGGGCTCCCTTGTCCCTCTGCCCTACGTTGACTTATGCAATAAGTCAATTTAGGGCATCCACACTGGCTTAAGTTGTCTTAACAAGTCGACTTAAGCCTTAAGTCAACCTAAAACTAGGTGTAATTAAGTTGACTTAAGGAAAGAAGCAGCTTGTCAACTTAAGGAAAGCCCAGTGTGGACAGGGAGTAAGTTAGGTTGACTTAAGCCTCCTTAAGTCGATCTAACTTGTAAGTGTAGACGCACCCTATCTGATTAGTAATCAGCTCTATCTTTTAACAAGGATTGGGCTGGTCAAATAGTGCCTGTATCTCTTAGATAGTCTCCATACAGAGTCTTTCGTTATTTTAAATGACCGTGATAGCTGAAATCATTGATAAGTGCTAGTACTTAGACCTGCTATGGGACAGTCACAGTGTTTCTGTAGAGAGACTGCCAGCCTGCATCATCATAAGGTCCCCTACTGAGACCTAAAATCACAAAAGTCAGGTCACAGTGTGGAGGTAGCAGCAGATGGTGCCTTCTTTTCCACTTTTCCCTGCAAGGTGAACTCATGCAAAAGTACCTCTGAACCGTGGGTCTCCAGTACTGACCAAGGAGAAGAACACGGTGAGTGGGGTGCGGTGGCAGGAGAAGGGAAAGGCAGGCACATTAAAGGAACATTTATTTGTTGAACTGTGTTTTAGTGACTTTGCCCCAGAATGCTAGATTTGTGACTGGGAAACTTATATAAATGTTTCCTAGTAGGCCAAGATTTTTAAAAGATGCCAACGTCATTATCTTACATTATCACTATCTTGAAAGGTTGTTATCTTGGATTTCTATACTAAACATCTTTTATGTTTTAATTAATTTTTACATAAGAGCATGACACTGGCCATACTGGCTCAGACCAATGTTTATCTAGCCCAGTAACCTATCTTCTGACAGTGGCCAGTGCTTCAGGGAATGGACAGGACAGGCAGCCATGGAGCTGTCCATCATCCCTTGTCATATGGCCCATCTTCTAGCAAAAAGAGACTAGGAATATTTCAGAACATAGTATTGCATAAAATCCATCCTGCCTATCCCAGTTAATACCATCAATGGACCTATTCTCCATACATTTATCTAATTCTTTTTTGAATACTTGGCCTTGGTCTTGGCCTTCACAACATCCTCTGGCAAAGAGTAAAACAGGTTGACTGTGTGTTATGGGAAGAAATGCTTCCTTTTGATTGTTTTAAACCTGCTGCCTATTACTTTCATTGGGGGACACCTAATTCTTGTGTTATGTGAAGTATTAAATATATGCTAATAAAAAAATCATGAGGTATTTAATAATGTAAATAAGGTTTTTTGCAAGTTGCAAGTTTTATTTAGTTTATTAGTTGTTCACTGCATCTTTACCTATGTATATAGGCAAATATGAAGATTTATCATTTATTTTTTCATTGGCCTTTCTGTTAGAATGTAATACACTTTTTTCTCCTTATTTTATTTATTTTTTTGTTATGGTATGGGGCCTCTAAATCTTGACATAGTTTAGGGCCTCAGCATGTCTTAATCTGGCCCTGCTCTATGGTCTTTGCAATTCCTCATCTCTCCTTTATTCACCCTGCTGGTTTACAGGTATAGCCACGGTTCCATAATAAGCATGTTAATAATCCTGTTGAATACTCATATGCATGACAGTGCCCCTGCAGGATCAGAGTTTATGAGAACAAGACAAACGGGAAAGATGATGAAGTCCTTCAAAAATCTGAAGACACCCCTATCCAAAATATTTCTTCCAGGACAGATCATTTTGCATACACTACATATAAATTTAATACACAACTGTGCACAATATATACAAAAATATGAGATGCTGGAAGTAGATAATTTTAAATGTTTGTTTTCCTTGTCTTCTAACATTTCTTTAAATAATCCTGGTTTCTATAATATATTTCTCCTATAAATACAGGTAAGTTATTTGAACCAATATATCTATCTTATCTTGATATGGACATCTATGTATAGGTATAAATCTATGTTTATGAAGACATTCATTTACATGTAGATATGCAAGTGTAACTGGGACTTGATTCACCACTGTATTAATCCAGTTCAGTAGAATTGTGCCTGCATAAAATTGAAGTAACCAATGAATGAAATGGCCTATTACATCTATATCCAGAAGAGCCTTCCACTGATATTTGCAGACTGTCATATGTGAAAGATGCAGAGCTGATCTGTAATGTTACAAATATTGTCTGTTGACCTGGTTATTGGAATGTTTACTGTATGACTATATTGGTTTAAATCAACAAGACCATTGGGAAAACAAGCAGGAAGGGGGAACAATGTGCAATGCTTCTGGGTTTGTTGGTCCCTGGATGATTATTACATCTATGTCCCCAACCAACACCTTTGGCAAAACAGCAATTAACAGGCTCTGAGCCTTGTAGGCCCAAGCACCACAGGCTCTGTCACCCACAAGGGGCCTGATCGGCAGCCAGAGGTCCCTTATTAGTCCAGCCACGCTGCTTAAGCCTGAAGAGGGCATCAGGAAGTTATCTTGCAAGTAGGTGGATCCTCAGCCTGCTGCTATGACAGAACTTGCTCCTTCATCTTGCTTCTGGCTGTGCTTTGACCCTTTGATTTGAGCCTGGGTGCTCCACTGCTAGGCATTACTACCCAGGCCTTGGCTTTGGTGCAAAGCCTCAAGATAAGCCACTCCATGAAAAAGACTTGACAGTAGTTGTGGGAGAATGGTGGAGGTGGAGCTACTAATAGTGAGACATCTGGCTTCACATCTTGGGAAGCTTTCTGTACTGATTTGGACAAATAGGGTAAAAGGAACGCTGAACCCACCAAAGTCAATGGACATTTTCCCATGCCAAATACTCAATAAAAACCAAGTGAGTATTTCAGCATTTCACATGTCATGAACAATTCTTACACTAGAAGTATAATACAAGATAACAAGAAACAATATATTATATAAAAGAAAAACACAAGAGCAAATTCTCTCTTGTAAATATCCCTGCATTCTTTGTTATAGTAAAATACTCAGAAGGTTGCAATACTGACAGATACCATCAATATGTGATGTAAATACTAACGTAATATGAGTAATAGTTCATATTATTTGCTCATACATATCACACACATTGTAGCACTTTTGCCCATTACCTTTTTGCAATTTCCTTTTATGACATCCTGGGTCTGATTTATGAGACTATATTTGGCAAAAGATATATCTAAAGTGGTAAGCATCAGAGATCACAGAAGATGGGTCAGTGGCAAGTCTGTCATTGGTGGTGGTGAGGGAACATGTCACCCTTGCACTGAAGATAAAGAGCAAAACAGCTAATCTTGGGGCAGAAGAGACATGTGGACCATAGGAATTGTTATAGCAACGATACTGGGGTTGTAGTAACATCTCTGTTTTGTCCAGTGTGGGGAGATGGACAGTTCCAGGACTACCCTCAGAGCTGAGCATATGTAAAAAAATATATAACTAATCTGGAATTGGGGAAAGGACATTCCACAGCCACAGGGCTGTGGTGTGTTTCCTTGTGTGTGTGTATGTGCCATTTTTACAGAGTCCTTGTAGAGCACCTTCATCTTGGATCACCATTTTCATGGGTAGTCATCTGGATCTCTCAAAATTTCTCTCTAGCTAAAACCATCAAGGATCTTACAATCTTCCATCCATGCACTATTTAGAAGTCTTGCCCATTTCCTGCTGAACACATTAAGTCATTGTTGACACATCTCGGAACTCATGCATTTCTTCACCATTTCTTCACTTGAGTCTGATAGCCCAATCACTGGATCTGGCAGAGTGGAGTCAGATCCTTGGGGCTGGGGAAGGGGTCAGCAGAACACCAGGTGCCATATTCCATAGTCACTAATCAAGGGCTAGTCCTCAGAATACAGCTTGGGAAGCTTGGAGTTTTCACCAGCCAGCAGCCACAGTGGAAAACTTATTTCTGGATTTGGATTTAAATGGTCTATCATTGATCTTCTGATGCCAGATATTTGTACATTACAGACAGCAGTGGTTATGCATTTATATACAATGAAAATTAAATGTGAGATGAACTATTATAACACTTAAAAAACCTCACCAAGACTGGCAGACTGAAAAGATTATTCAGATATTTGCATAAACTTGTAGGGCTGCGATCTATTTGATCAACACTAGAAGCCATGTATGTGGCCAAGTTCATTGATAATGTTAAGGGTGGTATAAATGGCAAGGCAAATAGTAACTTAGGGCCAGATTTTTCAAAGTGGTCAGCAGCCAGAAGCTCTCACTAACAACAGGAGCAAGAGGGTGTGCTGAGCACTTTTAGAAATCTGTCCATTGGTCATGCTGGAAGAAGATTTAATGTGTGGAGAGTATAATTTGTTTGCTTCAGCTAGTCAAGTCCACTTATATACCATGGGTGTAGCAGAGAGTGCTCAGGTAGAAAAGGGGACATGGTAAATACAAACTGAAGCATGCACTTCCTTGGCTGCATAGGTGTGTAGTTCCACAGTTGCACCTAATGGTGAGTAGCAGAACTTTCTAAGTTAAATTACCTCCTCCCTCTCCCACACATGACTTAAAAGTGTCTTACTGCTCAGCGCCAAGCTGCTCTCCTTTTCAGGGGCCATAGCTGCTAATTCTGGGGTCGCTGAATATGCTACAGGACACAAAATTACGCAGACTGGCATAACCAAAATGCTAATCGAGATATAGCATCTTGCATGTACGATATCCGGGGTGACACAGAAGTCACTTGAGGATGAAACTATATTTTCACAATTTTTCTTTTGCATTGAAATTTGGATGAAAAATTTAGTAGAAGTTTTAAATTTTGCAATTTTTTTTGACCATTCATAAACAGTGAGTAATTCTGTGACAGGATCGTATTACATTGTCTGTTCATCCAACCAAAAGCTAGGTAATGGCCAGTAGATTATACTAAGGAATCAACTGCATAACTAATTATTACTGCAAAGCCAAATAAAAAGGGCTATCTGTCATAACTGGCACCCACAATCAGCCACAGAAGGTTGTCCTCAAATCCAATCTTTGTTAATAAATCTTTCTCTCTTTTTCACATTGACTAATTCCTGGCGGAGGCTGTGTAGACAGAACATGTTATATAAATTTACCACCACCCATAAAGATTTATGCTAAAATCTGCAATTTGTCTAAATTATATTCCTGAAACCAATGAATGCCACTAACAGATAACCTGTGTTCACTAGGCTTCTAGGTTAGATATAATGTAATGTAATCGCAGTCTAAATTTTCAAACTGAATGTGACCCATCTACTTCAGCTCAGTGTGTCTGAGCTTGCAGTCCAACTGCACCTTACTGTGATTCCCCTAGCAGGTCTAAGCAGGGTCCAACACCTGTGGTTAACCTTTCTCCAGGGGCTACAACATTGTATATACCAGTTATCAACTAGACTTTTCAAAGAAAAATATGTCTGTAAAAGCATTACACAGAAAATATTTAAAACACAAAGACAGAACGAAATAGTAGTTCCTATGTTAAAAGCTTCTCAGAGGTCACTCATCTGTTTTAGATGACTCTACTGACCCAAATTCTCTCCAGCCCTTCAGCAAGGGTGGTCCCCCCTCTTCGGGCAGAAGTCCCTGTCCATTCGCTGGATCAGAACAAAAGCCCTGAGTCAGTTTAAACACCGTCTTTTCGTATTAAAACTCTTTCTTTGTCTGTTGAACTCTGGAAAACCCATTTGAACCAGCATATGCATCTATAACTAGCATTAATTATCCTTCTGCCCCCTCTCAGCTATTTTTAATTCCAGGATGAGCTGTGGTAATCCTTGACCCGCCGAAGTTGCATACAATCTCTGGCCCACAATGATATATAAACCATTCATAAACTTAATGCAATAAGTATCCCCCAAAGATACTGCAGGCAATTGTAATATCTGTCACAGTGTATAGTTATCAACATTGTAAAATATGCTTTGTTGGTATCATGTTCTTCTGGAAACCTTCATTAAATCAAACATTTTATTGGGGCTAAAGGAAAACAGATATAGAATTTTATTTCACAGCGTGCACTCTGATAGCAACTGTAATCTTAGTTCACAATGTTCCAGGGTAGATGTTGCTTTTTGAGTGTTATCTGCAAGTAGAAGAACAGCCACAACCTAAAACTCACTCATAATTTAAAAACTGTTAACGAACTACTGAAAGCTCTGGGCATAGGACCATCTGCTGAGACAGGGCTAAAGCACGTTAGATGTTTTAAAGTGAGTATGCTAATTAGTAATAAAAGCACATGCCATTTCAAAGCCACATGGTAAGTACATATTGGTGATCCAGCCTGGGTAAAGTATGAACCAGGACAAGACATCATACATCCTTTTTCAAAACAAACCAGAAACATTAGTAAGCTTTAAAAAAGTTGAGTTACATTTTAAAATATTTTTGTTACTTGCCTCTGCATTTTGGTTTTTCTATTTATTTTAGTTTTTGTAGTAGTTCATTGTTTCTTATCCTGATCTGGGCTTATAGATCTCCTTGTAACTGTTGTCTCCCACTGTTTGTTCTTAATACCTAGCAATGAGACTAATTCTACTTGCCTTTCCGCATTCTTTGTTTTCAGGAAACAATGGTCTAGGGAAGCTGTTCCATTGAAATAGATTCTCATAGGCATATAGCCAAGGAAGGCAAAACTTAGAAAACAGTTTAAGAAACTTCAGGTAATTCTATCTTCATTTAGAATTGTGCAACCCATTGAAATAAATGGGATTGACTAGCTCTTTATAAGTGCAGAATTGAGCCATTTTTCTTTGACCAACTTTTCTTTTATTCATTCTTCTTTTGTTCTGACATTCAAATAATGCATTGCAAGAGTTGGTAGTGCTATTTACAATTAAGATTTCCCTACAGTTCCCATTATAAAACCCTGTTTTCTGTTGCTTATAACTTTGCCAAAAATTAACTGTTTGAGATGAAATTTTCCATTCTAGGTAACTACCTCAGGTGGAATTGTTTTGGAAAGTTTCAGCAAAAACAATCCAGCCATTTTTGAGAATAAGGCTAAGGGAAAATACATTGTTTTACCATTAAAAATAATTTAAACAACCTTTTCTTTGAGACGCTCTGGCAACTCTTTCAGGGAGAGGTGGCTTGAATTTGAAGGGGAGCTTGCCCTCATATCATGGATGTGTCTTTTGCTTTTACAGTGAATATTTGCCTGAATTTAGTCAAGTTATAAGCCACTGAAAAAATCTGTTTGCACATGCTCTATAGATACTTATCAGAGTATGGCAACTTAATTCTCTGACAACTCCATGTGCACTGAGCATGCTCTGCCTTCTCAGAGCCCTACATATGATCACCCTTTGTCACCCAACTGTCATTCTGGACCAATTGAGCATGCTCCAATTTGGGGTTGAAGAGGCTAAGCTGGAATTTCCATGCAGTTGCTCCTTCCACCTGCCAGAGGCCAAAGTGGTTCTGTGCACAGGAACAGAGATTAGAGAGATATTTCATCTGTGGTCTGAATACTCCTCTGAGGTGCACAGGCAGCATGCAGGAGAAGGAGGTTGCAGGGTCCATAACAGAATGCAAAGTGGTAAGAATGGAGAAGTGGGTATAGAAGAAGACTGAGTTACAGCAGCCAGAGGGTTCAGAGAAACAGAGGAAGGGTGAGAAGAGCAGGGATTAAAGAATTTAGATAGGTGCCTAGGGAGTGGGGGGGCGGGAGGCATAAGTCAGGAGGTATGATATGGGGCTGGCTAGGAGTGAGGAGGGGTAGTGAGGCAGGCTAGAGACACAGGAGCAGAAGGATCTATAATCATTAGTTCACACTCCCCTACGTAACCTGGAATTGAACCCAGGATTCCTGATCCTTTACATTTCTCTGCTGTCAGAAAATAGATTAATACATTACTGTAATAAGTGCATAGATTTTAAAGCCAGAAAACACCATTAGGTCACTTAGTCTGATTTCCCCAACACAAGCCAAAAAGCCAGGGCTGGCCCTAGACTAAATGGCACCCCAGACAAGGAGCATCGTCAGTGTTCCCTTTGCCATTTGGTAAACTTGTAATTTGTGGAATACCTTATTTTCTTATTGTATTTGTAGCTCATCTCATGATTTTCATGCATGATTTTCATGAATGATTTATCCCTGTCATATAAGGTGATAAATGTGCATGCGAGGGTCCGTAAATCTGTATTTATTCATGCCATAGATAAGAAAATAAAAAAGGACTGTTTCCTCTAAGCTTATAGAAACTTTTTAATTTTAGGAACAACTGAAATGTACAAACATCAAGAGATTGAACAGTACACCAGTACTGGGTGGATCAGAATTAAAGAGTGTTATACTAGGGGACAGCCTTAGTACGCTAACCCTATTACTTTAGTTCAAAAGGTTGCATTACTCAGCTTTGCCCTAGCGAACTGAAGGACAGCATCAGAGACTCTGAAGACCGGCCAATTCTCCATCACTTTCCTCATGTTTCCATTCCTTCTTTTCAGGTAAATATACTAATTCCTTAGTAATAGGACTTCCATAATTTTTGTTTTGTTCCTCTATTTCTTCTGCACTGGGACAATCGCTACTGCCTAAATCACTATGTTGTTATATTTCAGATATTTTCCCATTAAATTTGCACCTTGCTGCAAACTAGATTGCACTTGAACTTTTCCTATACTGAGCTCCTAAAGGCTTCTTCAGGGGCATTTTTTATTTTTTATGGAAGAAAACAGACAATATTAGGGAGAGCAAAAGTCTATGTTCTGCAGTCTTAGAAAGTCATCAAACATTATGTGTAAACAAGGCAAAAGAAGTAATAGTATTTCTTTTATATTGTTGTGTACATAGGGGTTCAACAGGTACCTCTGCCCTCTCATTAAGAATGTTCTTTATTAATTGCTACTTATCCTCATCACCAAGTCTTAAAACAAAAGGACACTTTCACAATCTGGTGATGCTCCGCCCAGATCTGTTCAGAACTGGACACAGCCAGGGCAATGGCGTATTACAAAGCTTATTAGCTGTATGCATATACAGCAAAAAACTGGCATATTACATCTCTTGACTGGCAATTGGCAAGAGGATAGAAAATGTGGCCAGGGTGGTCAAAAATGGGTCAGCTGGCAACAATTTTTTTTCCATGTTGCTGCTTAAAAGTTGCTGAGCTGTGGCTCAGGTGGCCCTCCCGGCTCTGTGGCCTACAGGACATAGTATTCTAGAAATAGTTTCACTAATGCTGGAGAAAGAGACGACACCACCTTCCTATTCCTATTTGATATTGTCTTGTGTGTACATCCAAGGTTTGCCTTCACTCCCTCAGCTCCAGCACTGCACTTGCGGTCATGTTCATTTGATTTTCATCACAACTCCTGAGTCCTTTTCAAAGTCCGCAAAGCTATAAATGCGATGTCCATTTTTTTATTCCTAGATGTCCAACTTTGCTTCTGGTTACATTAAAATGCCTTTGTGAAAGTGTAGCCTACCCCTTAAGGGCAGTACTTCCTACTGGTCAGTCCACCCCACCATCTAGCAAGAGTTTGGAGGTGACCTGATACACAAAGCCTGAGGAGATATGGGGAGAGAGGAAAGGTGTCCTGGGAAGAAGTAGCATTTAGAAGGGATCCTGGTACTGTATTTTTATGGGACTGTGACCTGGAGTCTTGAAGGAAGGGTGGGAGCTGGGCTCCCTTCTCACTCAGCCATTAAGGAATGAGCTGGGGTTAGAGGCCAGTGTAAATGATGCCTCCTCCTTTACAACAGGCCAGCTGTTGGAAGATGCTAAAAGGAGAAAGAAGGCTCCTGCAGGGCCTGAATTAGGTAGGAGGACATACCAGCAGGAGAAGGCTGCCAGACCCTTTGAGCCTGAGGATTAAGTAGGGCCAGTTGAGGGAGATAAATTACTAGCTAGCTCCAGGGGAGCTGAGGATTCTTGGTAAGGAGAGAGATAATAATTTCCAGAATTATTTAGCTCCAGAAAGACAGCTGGGGCTGCTACCATAAGGAGAGGGAACTGAGAATGCCAAAATGACTGGGATTAGAGTTTAGCAGGCAGACTTTAAAGAAACTTGAAAGCCAGAAGTGCCTTGTGTTTTTTTGGGCCTTGGTTTGTTTTGTGTGTATGTGTAGGTGTGTGTTTTAAGCTATTTCTTTCACACCCTTGAATACATAAATTACGTCAACATAAGAGGCTATGTAGACATAGCCTTAGATTTTGTTTAAATAAACATAATACACTAATACAGGAATCTAATCATTAGATCTTTCTATTTAACAGGATGTCACCATACAGAGTGTACATTATTACAGCACGTAGGTCATTTCTAGTTATTTTATTGAATTGTGTGAAATCTCTCTACACACATTTAGCAGACCAGGCATGTTTATAAAATGTTAATATTAAAAAAATTGGATAGGTGTGTTGGTTTTTTTCTTTGAGCACTGAATAAAAGGTTATCAAATATCCGAGTTTCTGTCTGTCCTCTGTCTATTGTGCTAGGTATATAATTGGTAAGTGTACCTTTTCCATAATCACAACTTTTTT
The DNA here is from genome assembly GCA_007922175.1 of Pelusios castaneus. Lineage (NCBI taxonomy): Eukaryota > Metazoa > Chordata > Testudines > Pelomedusidae > Pelusios > Pelusios castaneus. The sequence goes on along the minus strand of ML685929.1, from coordinate 1,085,806 downwards.
TTAAACTATTCCTCAATAGTTGATGTAGATGTTTTTCAGCACCTACCTGCTGGATGGTCACCTTCTGGTGATGGAACTAGGGAATAGTTCAAGCAGCAAACCTGTCCAGTGGCCTGTGCTCTGTCTTTTCTGATCTTTGTTCCAGACCTCAGCCCTCTGGCTGAGTCCTTTTTCCTTTCTCCCCTTCTGGGCTACCATATAGTTCTAGCCACTCCACTTAGAGTCTGTGGCCACCACTAGTTGAATCTCCACCCACTGTCAGTCTGGAACCTGGGCCTGTCCACTTCTCCAGGCCCCAGCCCAGGGAATTATGAAGATTGATTGCTATTTGTGAATCATTAGATACTATGAAAGTATCACAGAAATCCCAAAGAGGAAATCAATAATTTTGTATTCTGTTCAGGGTTCAGATGGTGGGTGTTAAATAAGCCTAGGTCCCTGCATTGAATTTGGAGGATGAGATTAAATATTGAAAAAATATCCATAAAGGCAGGGTTTACTCTCTCTCCCTCTCTCTCACTCTCTCTCTCTCTCTTTCTCGCTCTCTGTGTGAAATAGTATGAGATCACATATAATTAAATACTGCATTATAATGAAGATGAAAAAGGGAACCAAAAAAACTTGTATGGGATACCTTGATTCTGACACTTCCTAACACTTATGTCCTGGACCATGGAAGCTTAATTTTATTTTAACAATTTTTTTAGATGACAATATTTTTGTATGATAATGTTTTTATGCTGTATATAATGTTTTTATGCTGTATATAATGTATACATTCACTCATACATGCATAGACATGGCACATCTATCAAATCTTTTACTGTAAAAATACTACTGTTGGCTGTCATGTTTGGCAGACACTTTAGTTAATAATAAGCCTGAGTGAAAATACACTTAGAGAAGAAAACTTCTAAATGTTAAGTCTGAAGTCTGTTTAGCAAGTGAAAATCTCTTAAATTAAGTATAGTTACATCCTAGTTGTAAATGGTAAATCTTGGCACATCTATGTATATGAGCACTAACAGGATTAAAAATTGAATTGAGCTGATAAAACTTGTTTTTATCCACATTATTCCCTGCAGTAGAAGATACCATTCAAATACTGAGTATATTCTCGAAATGTTGGGTTAATGTATTATTGTCATTGCATGCAAGTGTCTCTCGTGTAGTGCTTGGTCTTATCTATTTTAACAAGACTGAGACTTTTTTTTATAGGCATATTTATCATTAGTTTTTCCTTCACAAATATCTCCCCAGAGAATGACTGCATTGACTATATTTTAATGCATTCTATAGACGGACGTGAAAAACCTTGACTATGCTCTGCTCTCCATGACAAAGCTTTGGCTACTACTGTATTGGAATACGAATTTCAGGAAATAGTAAATGTAATCCGATTAGCTTGCCTAGAAAACAAAGAATAAGAAATAAAAATCACTACAATGTGGTAGGCAATATCCTTCAGTGGACTTGCTAAAAGTACAAATCCAAAAATAAAGAGAGAGAGAGAGAGAGAGAGAGAGAGAGAGCATTCAAGGAGCACAGCTTCTGCATCAGACCCTAGAAAAGCATCCATATTTTGATCTCATAAAATGATCAGACAACATTCAAGCCTCAGTTCTGCAAAGCACTTCACTACTTGCTGAACTTTCATCTTGTCAGTAATCTCAACTCTCTACAGCAAAGCAGTTAAGCATGTGCTTAAAAGCTTTGTGAAGCATATGCCTTAACAAGCGATTGGGGGATCACTCTACCACACAGAATTATACTCTACAGTGAGTAATTACAACAACCACTTGGATCTGTAAGAAATGGTGGCAGGAATGCCTCATGCCTAGTGATCCTTGATAATGCCTCTGCTGCTATTTACAATGCCTGAGAAGTTGCTGTGAACTGTATGGGCACTCTCATGGGAGTTTTGATAAGGGCAACACTATGGATCTCTCTGGGGTTAGCAGAAGATAATCAGAATTGTCACTTTCCTCTCCATCCCTGACATACAAAAATTATAACTATTGCTGTGAAGAAAATCCTGTACCTCCTGTGCTTAGATCTTAAAGGGCAATTCTTAAAAAAAAAAGTGAGACCATGAGCGAAATAGCTCATCTTCACCAAGGGCTAGCATAAGAAAAACTCACCCATTAATATAATTTTTCTTGCAATGAACACAACATATAAAGTGTCTAATGACAAACAGCTGGAGGGGAAAAATGACATGCATGGCTGTTTTGAAGGGAAAAATGTCCTTATCTCATACTTTAGAAAACTCATTCATGAATAGTTCATCCATGTGCAAATGTAACCCCTGTAATGCTGCCAAGGTTGATGAGAGCAGGGATGACCTGCTGAGAAAATGCAGGTCATGCAAGTTAAGAAAGTCTACAAGAGAGCTTTGAACTTTACCATTTTTTCCCCTGAGAGTAAAACATAAGTGGAGAAGAATGGATTGGTATTGGTCATATGCTTATTTTGGAGTGAGAGCCTTCCCCTTTTTGTGGAATGTTCTCCTGTCCTTTGATATACAGGCACGTCTCTGTAATTTGTTGCTGGAAAAACTGCTTCGTGAGAATAAAATATCATTAGGAAAACTGCCTACAAGTTAAAGGCTCATCCTTGAACAAGAAAGCGCAGGGTTGCCTGCTACCTTTACTTGTTTGAACTATATAACGAACAAACACATAGTAGTATCATTATATACAAAACTGATAGGGTTACCTATAGTTAACATATATTTGAATTCACTGTCTTTAGTTGCTTATAATTTCAATAATTTTAATGGTTTAGGATGTCATTTTCCATGTGAGTGACCTATCTCAGGCTGCTGTTTTTTGGGAAGTTTCAGTTCAATGTTCCAGCCGGAGAACTAAGTTAGGGAAAAATACAAGGCCCCCTCCCTGTTAAAAACAACTTACAACATTCAGTTGAGAAAGTTTAACGTCTCCATGCTTTGGGACAAGGAGTAGAATGTTGGCAAGGGTACTTCCCTGTGGTCAGGGATGCGCCTTTTACTGTCCCCATAAAAATGCACCCAAATTTAGTGAAATTATAAATCTCTGAAAAAAACTTAGTTGGCATATGTTTAAGGGTTTGTTAGGTTTTGGCAGATAAATTTTCTAGAGGTTCCATGTGCACTGACCATGTTCCAATTTCTCATATGTAACAAGCTCCTACATGTACCGAGGCTGCCTATGTGCCATTCCCACAAAGTGATTGAGCACGTCCCAGCCAAGGGCTGCAGGGGAAACTGTAATTTTCCTTCAACTCCTCCTCCTGATGATGGCCAGGAGACCAGGCAGTGCCAAGGCCCTCAAATGAAAGCAGGGAGATTCTGTCTCTCCTGCGTTCTCAATGTTCCTCCTGCTGGCACCTAGGCAGTGTGAAGGAGAAGGAATCTGCCTGACATGAGAGCACAGGAATGAGAAATAAAGTGAGAGAGGGGAAGAAAGAAGAGATGCAGAGCAGCAGGGAGGGGATGTAGGAGTCTCAGGAAGGAGTTTTGGAACAGGAGCTGGAGAAAGGAACAGAGGGTGCGTCTACACTTAGAAATTAAGTTGATTTAAGGAGGCTTAAATTGACTTAATTTAATCCACGTCTACACTGGGCTTTCCTTAATTCAACTTAAGATGCTCCTTAAGTCAAATTAAGGAAAAGTTAGTTCGAATTAATAACACCTCATTTTAATTCGAACTAGCGCTTAAGTTGACTTAAGCCAGTGTGGATGCCCTAAGTCGACTTCTTCTAAAAGAAAAGGGAAAAGGGCTCCCCAGCCAGGGCTCCAGCTGGAGGGAATCCCCCAGTGGAACCCTGGCTGGAGAGCCCAGGGGGCTCCTTTCTCCCCGGGAAGCTGCTCGCGGCTTGTCCTGGGGAGAGCCAGTCCACATGTTCCAGCTGACAGGGGAAACCCCAGGGATCCCCTGTCAGCTGGAGTGTGCCCCCTTCTTGCCAGGACCCTGTGGGTCCGGGAAGAAGAGAGCGGTGTCCCTTCTGACTTGGACCACTTGGTCCTGGAGAAGGGTGTGGCTCCCTTCTCCCCAGGACCTGAGTGGTCCAGGAGAAGGGACCACAGGGCTCCCTTCTCCCTAGGACCTGAGCTCCTGGCCAGAAGGGAGCCCTCGCGCTCCTTTCTCCCTGGGACTGCTCAGGGCTGGTGGCTTGCTGTCTCGGGGATAGCCAGCCCGTGCAGGTCTGGCTCTCTCCAGGATGAACTGTTTGCAGCTTGCCTGTCCCTGTGGGAGAGAGGGTCCATGGAGCCAGCTCTCCCTGAGACATGCTGCCAGTTGCCAGTGGCTTGTGTAGACTCTCTAGGTCGACTTAATAAGGTCAACTTTAAGTTGACTTAAGAGTCTTGTGTAGACTCTCTGGCTATGTCTACACTTGCTAATATTAGTTCAAATTAGTTAGTTCAAACTAACTAATTCGAACTAATTTTAGTTAGTTTGAATTAGCTTAATTCGAACTAGAAAAAGTGATCCCCATTGAGTTCAATGGCCAGTTAGTTCGAACTAAGAAATTAGTTCGAATTAACATGGCCACATTGGCTAATTCGAACTAGTTAGTTCGAATTAAAGCCTTACTTCTGAAGCCTTATTCAAACTTATTAGTTCAAATTAAGGAAGCCCTTAATTCGAACTAACTAAAGTCTAGTGTAGCCATGGCTTTAGTTAGTTCGAATTAAGCCTCCTTAATTCGAACTAACTTGCCAGTGTAGACATAGCCTCTAAGTCAACTTAATAAGGTGGACTTAAAGTCGACTTAATAAAGTCAACCTATCTTTCTAAGTGTAGACATAGCCAGAGAGCATAAAAGAAAAGGCAGTAACTGATGACTGGAACAAGAGCTTGGGGTGAAAATGGGGCAGAAGGATAGCTTGGCAGGAGGCTGGGTAGCAGCAGGGGAGGATGTAGATCAGGACTTGGGGACAGATGAAAGGGGCAGAAGAATCTGGAAGACTACTTTCCTCTACAGAACCTAGAATTGAACCTACGGGTCCTAAGTCCCTACATTTCTTTGTTATATAGCAAAGAGCTATGAGACCCTCTGACAAAGCGTGTATCTCCTTTCCCTTCTAGCAGTAGGTCTAAGTAAGATAAGAGCCTTTGACTGTACCAGTTACTCTGCTCCAGTGCTAGAGGACTGTGCTGTGGATGTAAATATCCATGCATGTGGAAGGTCAGTGGGATTCCACATGGGTTTTTTTTTTTTACTTTCATTTGTAAGTTTTTAAAAAACAAAAGGAAATTGCTCTCAAAAGCTGTTAAAAGAACATTAAGGTTGCAAAGTCAAGCATTCAAAAGTTAGAAATGCCAGTATTAAGGTTGCCCATGCAATTTTAAATCAGCCCCCTCATTTGTGTGCATTAAGATACAGTCCTGAATTACATGATCACTTACTATTTTTTCCACAGGACACCTCCCTCATTCTGTGCACAGGTTAGACTGTGCCCAAGGAATGTATGAGACTTATGTAGCGAAATAGGTTGTTATCTTCAGGATTCTCACTTTATTAGTTGTAGAAGTTAGAAGGTGTATAATGCATGAGGCAGGAGGTGAACAGGAGCCCCACTCCAAACATATAAAGTGCTGTAAAATGCAAAAAACTCTGAAAGATCAGGCTCAGGGATTCTCAGATAGGATGCTCAAAATTAGTTGACATTTTTGGCTTTGATCTTTGTACCTCCATTAAAATGCCTCAGTATAAGATGGGGATAATAATGCCACTTTAATGGCGCATTCTGAAAATAAATTTATTCATGTTAAGATATGATGAGAGCACCGCAGAAAATCCCATGAGGAAAGTAATAACTGTTCTGAGTACAAGATTTGGCTAGTGTACAGTAGATAATACCTGGAACCACAAACTCATGAGGATAAAAAGCAATATTGAATAGCTGTCCACTCAGTGTGCACTGGCCATCCAGAACAATGAAGGGGGTCCTATAAAAATACCTTGTAATTAAAATATATCAATGCTTACACACAATGGATTTGAAATAAGGTTGCATGGAAAACATGCAAGGGCTCCGGTACATGAATTTACTCACCACTGAAGTGCAACCACTTTTCAAGTGAAACATGCTGGTTGGTTCCTTTACAGCACTCAGCAATACTACACAACTGTTCAGGACAGAAAGCCAAAAACACTTTATTCACTTAAAACAGCAGGAGGAATTTATGTAGGCATGTTGCCAACAGAACCCTGGATGTGTGTACAATGCCTTATAGTGTAGGTCAGTTATTACAAAGCCTGTTATTTTCTCAGTTCCACAAGAATTGTTCAGTTAATGGCGGTCAAATGTACAACGTGTATAAATAACATTACTTTAACTCTTCCCGGGCATCTTTGCCCTTTCTCTTTTACACTTTCAGTTTCCTATGGACCTCACCTATTCTTCTCCCTAGTACGGATTCCTTTCCTCCTATGCATTCCTGAATTGACTCAACATTCTGTCATCATAAGAAATGGAGTCAACATTTCTCATAAAAGCAATTTAAAGTTGCTTCCTAAAATTATTTTCCATCCTACAAATCAGGACATAGAAAAGTCATCATGTTACAGTCATGTGTGGTCTTCATCATGAGCCCTGTCCTTTCCTCATTTTCTCCATATAACTCTTGTTATCCCCATTAACTCAACACTTCCATTTTCTCTATTTCTTTAAATGTTCTCTTGACCCAGCCCCATTGCAGCTGAATTTAGTTCCAAAACACCCATTTACTTGAGTTGATGCAGGACAGAACCATTCATCTGCTTCTATCACCCAGAACCCATGGGGCCTCTTTGTTCTGGCTATTGTTCTAGCAAAGAATAGTGTTTATTCACTTCTTTGTAATTTTGGCCCTGATTGTCATTGCTCTGTTCTGCATCTTGCTATACATCCACCTTGTATTTCCCAGATTCTTGGAGTCATCAGGAACACAGAGGGTCTCAAATGTAACTTACAATGACCCCAAGTATGCACTAAACAAGGCAGGGGCCCAGAAGTAGAAAAGATAGTTTGTGATCATGTAATTCAAAATTGACTCATAATGTGTATGTGCAAAGAGGGCACATAGCATTTCACTCTTGAATTCTTCCAAACCATTTTTACCTTCAGTTATTTTGCCATAATAGCCCCCCCCCCCCCACCCCTCCCAACAGTTTTGTTTATGAGTAAATCCAGAAGTTTCTCCTCAGTTCCGCTTCTTCATGATATATCAGCTTCTTTTAACATTTCCTGGTAATCTTTGAACATTTCCTTCATCACCTTAGCACCTACATTTTTTTTCATGCTTTTTTCCATTTTCATCCTACATGTCTGACTGATTCTTCAAGGCATTTTGAGATAATGATCTTTTTCCTCTTCTCAACAGATGTTCCTCAGGTTTTTGTTCTTGGTCTCTATTTTATTTTAATGTTTGCCCTTTTTGTAACTACTTTTGCTTATGGCCTGCAATATTTCTATGCTGATAATACCCAATTGTGTTTCCCCTTTCTTGTCTGGTCACATACTCATCAATAATTCTATTTGTACCTTCCTTATCTCTTTTCAGTATGAAAGCGAACTTTCCTTCCTCCACTATTCAATTTCTCTCCTCTCCTTTTTCACTAATGGTGATATTCTTATAATTTCACCACTGAGTTGTAATCTCTTTAAAACCACATATGTTCTTTTTGAACCCTTATTTCTCAAATTATCAAATCATGCAGGTGTCTTTTAGAATGCCCAATCAAAATTCTTACTTTCAGTTCTACCAATGCCATCTTCCATGAACTTCCTGTTTTGTGTGTCAACTCTTACTACACTGTCTATGTGGCATAACTGGTTTTTCACTTTGATCTGTTACTTACATCAGCCAGGTGTTCTGTCTAGAAAGGTCCTAATCACTTTCTTTCTATTCTCAGTTTAATTTTTTATTCTTGCTGCTCAAACTATTTTCCCTTCCTCTTTACTCCCTAGCTCCCTGCCTGTTTCCTCTATTCACATTTTCAATTTGAGCACAATTTGTTCATCGCCTGCTGTTTCTAACATCACACATCTCATCTTTGCAAATATTTCCTTTCCCTTTTCATCTCTTTATTTGCCCTGAGTCTCATGTTAAAGGAATTCCATGTTCTACAACCGAATCCTACCATATTGTTTATGGTACAACAATATCCCTCATATTATCTTCTTTGTGTCTGAATACTGCACTTGTACTGGGGTCTAACAGGTGCTGACTTTCCCTGCCTGTCATTTCTGTTTATTATTTTTCATTGTTTCCTTTGTAACTCTTCACCAGCTCCACAGAATTAGAAGTGAGGCATTAAAAGACTGGAATGGGAATGGGATGTGCTGGCTTTTTAAGAATAAACCCAGAATCCAGCACTCTTCTGTGACTGTTTCAGCCCAGAACTAAGGCATTCTGGGGGCTGTAGTGCCCAAAGGGACCAGGACAATTATATTCACAGCAAAAAATGTTAAAGAAGGACCAGGAATAAGGAATGTTGCCAATCTTCAGGATTTTATCTCAAGACTTACATATTTGGTGTTTTTTTTTTTTTAAAGATGCTCTGGCTCTGGTGTGTGGTTAGGTGAGAATCTCAGTTTTCATTTGTGGGGGGAAAAGTTTCAGCCCTTCTGATGTGGAGTAATGCATGAAAATGTGACCTGAGTGCACAGTCTGACCTGATCCTATGACTTACACTTCCCTGCATTTATTTTCCTCCCATTCTGTAAGTTCTCCATCTTCGAACGTCTGACGAAGTGGGATTTTCTCCCAAGAAAGCTCATGCGCTAAATAAATTTGTTAGTCCTTTAAAGTGGCGCAGGACACCTTGTTTGTTTTGCTGAAAGACTCAGAAACCAGAGAGCAAATAAAGGACCCGACATTTTATTATTAAAAAATCATTATTTTTAATCCAATCTCATAATTTTTGAACATTTGGGTTGATGGTACTGACTATGAATACTTGTTTCCCACAACAGGGAGAGATTTGGAAGAGGGCAGGGCTTCTAGCAGATCTGTCCAGAGGAAAACTTCTGAGGGAGCTACATGTATGCTCTCATTGTCTGCCCACTAAGAGCATGCCTAGACTGATCGGGGAGTGAGCCTTTCATCCATGTCCACAGTCTCATGGTAATGGGGGTCATGCTAGTGAACTATAAATAGGAACATGGCTGTTACTTTGATGGTGCAGCTCACCCTACCCCCAGGATTCATAGTCCCAGCCACAACAGCTACACCGCTATTTGCAGAGCGCTAATGTGAGCCCTGCTGGCACAAGGCTGTAGACTCAGAATAGGGGACTCTCTCCCAGACAGAGTATAGATATACCCTAAGGGCGCTGGAAGAACCCTGCATTCGAATGGCTGCAGCTGTTCGGGGACTCATGTGGCGAGCCAGGCGGCTGGAGAAGGGACATGTGGAAAGGAAACTTGTGCGTGAGTGTAAGTGTGTTTTACTGTGAAAAGGCTGAAGAGTTCATAAGACAGTATTAGCTATAGCTAATTCTTACTGGGATAGATTGTACCTTTAAATGCTGCCTTGAGCAAGGAATGTTGAATGATCTGTGCCATGCCAGGAATAGGCTGGCAAAGCATTATTCATAGAATCATAGGGTTGGGAGGGACCTCATGAGGTCATCTAGTCCAACCCCCTGCTAAAAAGCAGGACCACTCCCACTAAATTATCCCAGCCAGGTTATTGTCTAACTGGACCTTAAATATCTCCAAAGACGGAGATTCCACCACCTCCCTAGGTAACCCATTCCAATGCTTCACCACCCTCCTCGTGAGAAAGTTTTTCCTAATATCCAACCTCAACTTCCCCATCTGCAACTTGAAACCATTGCTCCTTGTTCTGTCCTCTGTTACTACTGAGAACAGCCTAGCTCCCTCCTCTTTGGAACACCCTTTCAAGTAGTTGAAGGTTGCTATCAAATCCCCCTTCAGTCTTCTCTTCTGCAGACTAAAAAGCCTAGTTCCTTCAGTCTTTCGTCATATGTCATGTGCCTCAGCCCCCTAATCATTTTTGTTGCCCTCCGCTGGACTCTTTCTAATTTGTACTCATCCGTTCTGTAGTGGGGAGCCCAAAACTGGACACAGTATTCCAGATGCAGCCTCAACAGTGCCGAATCAAGGGGAACAATTACATCCCTCGATCTGCTGGCAATACTCCTACTGATGCAGCCCAATATGCCATTGGCCTTTTTGGCAACAAGAACGCACAGTTGACTCATATCCATCTTCTCATCCACCATAACCCCCAGGTCCTTTTCTAGAGTGCTGCTACTTACCCAATAGGTCCCCAGCCTGTAGCCGTGCATGGGATTTTTCCAGCCTAAGTGCAGGACTTTGCACTTGTCCTTGTTGAATCTCATGAGATTTCTTTTGGCCCAGTGTTCCAATTTGTCTAGATCTCCCTGAATCCTGTCCCTACCCTTCAGCGTGTCTACCATTCCCCCCAGCTTGGTGTCATCCGTGAACTTACTGAGCATGCAATCTATCCCATCATCGAGATCATTAATGAAGATGTTGAACAGAACCGGCCCTAGGACCGACCCCTGGGATACTCCACTTGTTACTGGTTACCAACTAGATATCATGCCATTGATTCCTACCCACTGAGCCTGATGATCTAGCCAGTTTTCTATCCACCTTATGGTCCACTCGTCCAACCTATATTTCCTTAACTTGCCGACGAAAATGCTGTGGGAAACTGTTTCAAAAGCCTTGCTAAAGTCGAGGTATATCACGTCGATGGCTCTTCCTGCACCCACAAATCCAGTCATCTCATCATAGAAGGCAATCATGTTGGTCAGGCACGATTTGCCCTTGATGAGTCTATGTTGACTATTCCTGATCACATTTTCCTCCAAATGTTTCAGGATGGAGTCTTGGAGGACCTGCTCCATGATTTTTCCAGGGATTGAGGAGAGACTGACTGGTCTGTAGTTCTCCAGATCCTCCTTTTTCCCTTTCTTGAAGATAGGTACTACATTTGCCTTTTTCCAATCCTCTGGGACCTTCCCCGTTCGCCATGAGTTTTCAAAAGATAATGGCCAGCAGCTCTGAAATCACATCGGCCAACTCCCTCAGCACCCTCGGAGGCAGTTCATCCGGCCCTATAGTTGCACATCCAACTTCTTTAAGTAGTCCCTAACCTGACCTTCCATCACCGAGGGCTGCTCTCCCTCTCTGTAGACACCTCAATGAGGCACAACCCTGTCCCTACTTCCTCCTTTCTCTGGGGGAGGATGTATGTGCATGGATCTGCTGGCCTAGAGTAGCAGCAGATTACAACCCTTATACTAGCTCAGCTGTGCTAGCTGGTGTATCGGGGGTGGGGGAGAACGTGCGGGGTGGTGGAAATAATGCTCCACTCCTCCAAGTAAGCGAGCAGTGTGTACACAGCACCCACTTCCCTATGCACCTGAACCGATGTCTGGTAAGCAGGAGTGGAGTGGGGGCTTTCTTACTTCACCCTTCCTCTGCCTGTACAGGTGTGTAGACCCAGTCAATTTAGGCCAAGCCCACTGTTATCTGAATAATGCACTGTGAACAGAATATTATATAATGGTGTTATCAAAATGCTGCAGACTCCCCAGACATCTTAAAAAGACAAAAGACTTGAAATATACTTGAGGTGTGGAAAAAAATGTGTCCTAACATCCTGTTTACGGGGTCTGATGTCAGCTCTGGTTTTGCTCCTTATTTCAAAGTTCCATCAGTAACTTTAATCATACGCATCCTGTTTGGCCAAGTCAGTTTCTACGGCTGAATTCTAGTGACTTTTATGGTTGAATTATACACTCCACAGAAGCCTCTATGCCATGGCCTAAGAAAGTTATGCAATAAAATCTGCCATTGGACCCTAAACTGCAGTTGGTACTCTTCAGTAGTCTCTCTGCCCCACCCTCTGTAAATGAAAAATTAGAGGTAGATTCTGCCACCCTTCCCCACACTGAGTAGTTCCCTGCTCTGTGAATAACCCCACTGAAATCAATGGAACTATTTTCAGTGTGAGTAATGTTAGCAGAATCTAGGGCCGGCTCTAGGCATAAGCCAGTGAGGCACTGGCTTGGGGCAGCAAAGGGCAGGGGTGCCGGGAAGCCAGACCCTGTGCTCCTGCCCAGGGGTTAAAGTACGCCGGCCTGGAACACCGTTCGAGGGCCCACAAATTTGTTGGGCCAGCGTTCTGGGGCCTAGCAAAGCAGCAGACTTGGGTGGAACACTTGTTCTGCCCTGTCCTGCTGCGGCCAGGCTGGGCAGTTTCAAATCTCCTGCCCTGAGCATGCTCAGACTGAGCGTGCTCAGGGCGGGAGCAGCCTGGCCAGGGAGCAGCTCTGGGCCTCTGGCCAGATGAGGGGAGCTGAGAGAGGTGGGGAAGGGGCCGTAGGGGGGCAGAGGAGCAGGGAAGTGGTTGTGTGGAGGTGAGAGGAGTGGGGAAGAGGCCGCGAGGTTGGGGAGCGAAAGGAGAGGGAAAAAGGGGCCTGGGGAGGCCAAGAGGAGCTGGGGAAAAGGGACTTGGGGCACCACATCCCCTTGAGCCGGCCCTGGCAGAATCTTGCCCTGAGAAACATTTCCCTCTTGTTTTAGGTCTTATGAAAGATGCCTGATTTAAAATGCCTGGGGATGAAAGCTTCCATTTATCTATGGGGCCAGTACAGCATCGTAGACAGCTCTCTTTCCAGCAGTGTGCTTTTAATTTACACTGGAGCAGCCCCTCCCTCCCGCTCCCACCATGCACACACAAAGGGAAGGAGGCAGCTATATCTACACTTAAAATACTACAGGGGCACAGTTGCAGTCCTTCAGTGTGAGATGCTCACTACAGGAACAGGACTGGTTCTCCGAATGTCATAGTAAATCCACCTCTCCTGAGAGATGATAGCTAGATCAAAGGAATAATTCTTCTGCTAACCTAGCACTATCTACCAGGGAACTTAGGTTGCCTTAACAGTTATGTTTAGGAGTGTAGATTTTTCAAACCCATGAGCAATGTAACTGTGTCAATCTTATTTTCAACTTGGAGGCTCCAAGCCAGTCGTTCTTTAGTCTCTCAGTGATGAGAGCCAATGGCTGTGCTAATGAGTGCCAAATTTGATGCAGATGCTAAAACTTGTGGACATCCATCTATTAAATATTGCACTGAGAAACCTACTAATTTTCCATAGGCCCCCAAACAATCACATGGTAATAATTTTCAGTCCCTAAATGGAGCTGGATTTGAACCAATGACCAGAAGGGAAATATTCCTTGTCAGACCCCTGATCATGCCACTTAAATTTAGAATTGCAACAACTGTTTTCATTATTAATTATTTATTGCTGCAACACATGAGCAGTGCATGGCATTTAAAGACAAATATTAAGAACAGACTGCTCCTTTCATAAAGGAAGTTACAAGATAAGAGCCAGATTGTGGCAGATCTGTGCTCATAAGGGCAGCGAGGGAAGAAAAAGGAACATTTAGACTTCTCTCCGCTCTCAGATCTGATCACAATTATAACACTTGTGTTGGCTCCCCTGAAGGCAAAGATAACTAATGTAGACATATCTAGTTAACCAATTGGTTGAACACAAAACAAAAATGTATGTAATAATTTAATCTAGAACAGAATATTGCATGCCTTTCTTGAAACAGGGAATCAAGCTCATTGAAATACTGAAAGGGTGCAACAAAGGGAAACAAATATAGTTTGAGAATGGCAGCACTTATATACAAGGAAAGACTACAAAGGCGGGGATTATTTAACTTGATAAAATGACTGAAATAGCCAAGATTATGAAAGATGAGTGAACAATTGTCAGACACTTCTTTCTTAACACTCTCTCTCAGTAAAAGAACAAGATGTTTCTTGAAGAGAATGAAAGACAATACATGTAAAAAAAAAAAACAAAAAACCCCAAAAGACAGTACTTTATGAAATATATTGCCAGTCTTCGGAGTTGTTGCTGTAAGAAGTTGAGACAATGGCCCAATTTGTCTATTGTACCTATATTCAGCACAGGAATGGATGGGTGGGGTGATGGTAGGAATGGTGACTTTAAGACACATTTGAGCCACCTGATTTAAGGCCCTGCTCAAACCTGGTGTATGTCAGAGCCACTCTGGAGTTGCTGTAGTTTACATTCAACTTCCCATGGCACCCTATAGTACACAGGGCATATAAATTGCTGGTGTGCAGGAGTGTGAACCCTGTGAACCCAGAAGGAGGGTGGAGAAGTTTGTTTGTTCTGACTTTTGTTTTGTTCACTTACGGCATGTACACACTACAGAACTGTTGCACAAGAAGCCTGTTGCGCTGCCAAAGTCACGTGGTTTTTATTGCACTGGATCGCATATGCACAGCGCTCTTTGTAACGGAGTGGAGGGTCCACACTCTTCTTAGCAATTTCGCAATATACCACATTGATTTGTGGACACCTATCCCACAGTTCCACTTGTCCTGATTCAGTGCTAAGAATCCTGTGTAGAAGGATAGGAGAGCTGAGCACCATGGGTAAATTCTGTTTCCCATGGTGCATTGTGTTCCCCTTCTGTCTTTCTTGTTGCTAATATACGCCCATTTTCAACACTGCTGCATTCCTTCTCAGCACTCCCAATTGTAACAACATGGATCAAGCTCTGATCTCCACTGTCACCATCAGCATAATGAATACATCTTGGCTGGTTGTACAGTAAGCACTGAGCTCTGAATCAGACCAGGAATCAGAGGACCCAGGGTTGCTGAATGCCATGCAGAACAACAGCTCCACATTGCTGAGCTCCTTCACAGAGCATCTGCACATGGTGCACCGCAAGTTCTAGTTACGAGAGACAAACACTGAGTGGTGTGACTGTATTGTCATGCATGTGTGGGATGACGAGCAGTGGCTACAGAACTTTCGAATGTGTAAAGCCATCTTCATGGAACTGGCCTGTGATGCAAGGACACCAAAATGAGAGCTGCCCTCACTGTGGAGAAGCGTGTTGCAATTGCTGTGTGAAAGATGGCAACTCCTGACTGCTACCGGTCGGTCACAAATCAGTTTGGAGTCGGCAGGTCCACCATTGGGCTAGTGCTGTAACAAGTGTGCCGAGCCATCAATCGTATTCTGCTCCAGAGGACAGTGACATTGGGCAATGTGCATGAGATTGTGGACAAATTTGCAGCCATGGGATTCCTGAACTGTGGAGGGGCAATAGACGGCACACATATCCCTATTTTGGCTCCGGACCGTCTTGCGACTGAGTATATAAATAGGAAGGGCTACTTCTCCCTGGTGTTGCAAGCACTTGTGGATCGCAGGGGGCATTTCACAGATATCAGTGCTGGGTGGTTGGGAAAGGTGCATGATGCCCGTATTTTCAGGAACACGGGGCTGTACTGGAAGTTGCAAGCAGGGACATTCTTCCCGGATGAAAAAATTACTGTTGGGGATGTGGAGATGCCCATAGTGATCCTAGGAGACCCAGCCTACCCACTCATGCCATGGTTCATGAAGCCCTACACTGGCAACTTGGATCCCAGCAAGGAGCGGTTCAATTATAGGATGAACAAGTGCAGAATGACTGTGGAGTGTGCCTTCGGCTGCTTAAAGGGGTGCTGGCACTGTTTGTATGGGAGGTTGAACTTGGATGAGGACAACATTCCAGCTGTCATCACGGCGTGCTGTGTCCTTCATAACCTTTGTGAAAGTAGGGGAGAGAAACTTTCCCCTGTATGGGATGTTGAGGCTGAGTGCCTGGAGGGTGCGTTCGAACAGCCAGCCACTAGGAGTATTGGGGGGGGGGCGAAATGGGGAGCCATCCACATAAGGGAGGCACTCAGGGAGCATTTCAGTAATGGGAACGCATAGGGTGCATCACATTGCAGTGGGTCACACTGCAACAGCAAACCTGCAGGGCACTTCAGTACAGGTGATGGTGGCGGTGGTGGTGGGGTGGATGTTACATTGTAGCAGGAGGGTCCCTGGCCTTTGAAGAAATGCTTTGTGGGAGAATGGGCTGTGGGAGGCAGAAATTGCGAGCCTGAAGCAGCTGTGTCTGCAGACCAACCATGGTCTTTAGCAGTTGTGTTTGCTCCTTCAAGATGCTTATCAGGTCATCCTTCTGTTTCTACCTCCTCAAATGGTTCTCTTTGCAGTCCTGCCAGCATTCTTATCTACAAAGTCTAGGTTCCCTTGCTGCAGCCTTGATGGATTGCATAACCTCTTGAAATATATCCTCCTTGCTTCTGTGAGGCTGCTTTCTTATCTGTCTCAGCCGGTCAGCTGGTGCAGACCAGTGCCGCCTCAGAAGACAAGGTGGAGAAGGAATGTTGGCTGCATGTCTCAGGTGGGAGGGGTGGTGGTGGTGAACAGCTCCTGACTCCCTGATAAGTCAGTCACACCATTTTCAGCCTCCAGGTCATCCTCCATCTTCACTTCCTCATCTATCATCTCATTGTCCCGGTCTGCTCCAGTATCCATTGGCTGAGTGGGCGCAGATGTGTCCACAGGAGCCTTGGGAGTGGTTGTGGGATCCTTGCTGAGAATGGCTTCCAACTCCTTGTAATATCTACGTGTAACTGGCACCTCCCTGGCTCTGTGGTAACTTATCCACAGCTCCATCACCTTCGATCTGCACTGCAGCGTGTCCCTCTCATAAGCTCTCTCTGCCATGGCCTGAGAAATCTGGCCATAGGTGTCAAAATTCCACCTGCTGCCACATAGCTGTGCCTGCACAGCAGACTCTCCCCAGATGCTGATAAGGTCGAGCACCTCAGCTGTGTTCCAGACTAGAGCACGTTTGCCATGTTGAGCTGCCATTGCTTTTGGAAAAAACAGCTGCACTCCATGCCGAACAAACAGGAAATGTCCACAGGAGAATAATTAAAAAATTCCTCGTACTCACAGGAGGGCGGGGCCAGTCATGTCTGAGCCACAGCCTGCAGAAGGAAGACCAGAAAGGACGGGATTGGAATGCTGGGACATTTCCAGAGGCCGATTATTGAGTGAGGAGCGAACATACACACACTGTAACATTGAACATTCGTTCCATGATAACTGCTATCACCCTCATTCAGGAGGTTTATCTGTTGCACGGCATGAGGGCTGTTGCCGCGCAACAAGCGAGATTTGTGTGTGTACACTCTTGTAGTTACCGTGCGATAACTTTGTAGTGTGTACAAGGCCTTAGATTTTGCCACCAGACTTGAGCACAAAGAATGAGAGAAATGGAAGGTGACCTCAAGCTGACTGAACTGGTCAGACTTTAATTAGTTTGGATTATGTGGTACCCTGAAGTAAAGCAGTTTAATTTGACAGGAAAATCAAATACAGACCTGCCAAAAAAACTGTACAAATGCTTCTCACTTACAAAGGAAATGTTGTGATAGGAAAAGAGTATCCTGAGACATGCTGAAAGAAGTGGCCTGGAATGAGGAAGAGGAGAAGACAGGAAACATAGACTTGGGCTATTACACACGATCAGATTAAAGCGCAACATGGCAATTGGGCTATAAAAAACACGTGACCTTTATTGCGGGATAGCGCGTACACACATCGCTCCGTGTAACGCAACAGAATTCTTTTCAATATCACGGTGTAGCACAATGAATTCTGGGCACCTATCCCACAGTTAAATTTTCCCTCAATCTGCTCTTGGAATCATGGGATGAAGGAAAGGAACGCAAAGCACCATGGGTAAACTCTCAGTTTCCCGTGGTGCACTGTGTTCCCCTTGCGTCTTCCTCGTTGCCAATAGCAACTCGCACCTATTTTCAACAGTGCAGTGCCGCACCGCACCACTTGCGAGCAATCACAACGGCGACAGCATGGATCCTGCTCTGATCTCCACTATCACCTTCAGCATTCTAAATACATCTCGGCTGGTTGCTCAGTACGCAATGAGCTCCGAGTCAGACGAGGATGCTGAGGAGCAGGGGCTGATCGATGCCATGCAGAGCAACAGCACCGCGTTGCTCAGCTCCTTCACTGATCATCTGCACCCAGTGCAACACCGTTTCTGGTCGCGAGAGACGAGCACCGAGTGGTGGGATCACATTGTTATGCAGCTGTGGGATGACAAGCAGTGGGTACAGAACTTTCGAATGCGGAAAGCAACCTTTCTGGAACTGTTTTCAGAGTTGGCCCCTGCCCTGCGACGTAAAGACACCAACATGAGGTCAGCCCTAACCATGGAGAAGCGTGTTGCAATTGCTGTCTGGAAGATGGCGACTCCTGACTGCTACCGGTCGGTTGCAAACCAGTTTGGAGTCGGGAGGTCCACCGTCGGATTAGCCCTCTCACAAGTGTGCCGAGCCATCAATCGCATTCTGCTACAGAGAACGGTGACATTGGGCAATGTTTGAGAGATTGTGGGCAATGTTTGTGAGATTGTGGACGGCTTTGCTGCCATGGGACTCCCTAACTGCGGGGGAGCCATAGATGGCACACACATCCCTATTTAGGCTCCAGACCATCTCGCGACCGAGTATATCAACAGGAAGGGCTACTTCTCCAGGGTGCTGCAAGCACTCGTGGATCACAAGGGGCGTTTTACGGACATCAATGCTGGGTGGTCGGGAAAGGTGCATGATGCCCACATTTTCAGGAACACTGGTCTGTACCGGAAGCTGCAAGGGGGTACCTTCTTCCCTGATCAAAAAATTACAGTGGGGGATGTGGAGATGCCCATAGTCATCCTCGGCGACCCAGCATACCCACTGATGCCATGGCTCATGAAGCCGTACACCGGTAACCTAGATCGCAGCAAGGAGCGGTTCAATTACAGATTGAGCCGCTGCAGAATGACTGTGGAGTGTGCCTTCGGCTGTTTAAAAGGGCGCTGCCGATGTTTGTATGGGAGGTAGGACTTGGCGGAGGACAACATCCCTGCTGTGATTACGTCGTGCTGTGTCCTTCATAACATTTGTGAAAGTAGGGGAGAAAAGTTTTCCCCGGAGTGGGCTATGGAGGCACAGCACCTCGAGGAAGCATACGAACAGCCAGCCACTAGGAGTATTAAGGGGGCCCAAGGAGAAGCTGCTCGCATAAAGGAGGCACTCAGGGACCATTTCAATGATGCCCTCCCCTATTTAACTTTCAAGATGCACCTGATGCGTCCTATGAGATTTTCAATGTGTACAAATAAAGCCACTCTTCAAATTATTTGTCACTGTTTTTATTAAAACCTAAAGGGGGGAGGTTACAGGTAGGTGTAGCTGCAGGTCTCTAAAAAGTAGCTCTGGGGGGGACTGGATGTTGCAGTGTACCAGGGGGACAGGTGGCCTTCAAAGAAATTCTTTGAAGGACTACGGGGTGTGGGAGGCAGACACGACTGAACTGTATGGAGTGGAGCCCGTACATTAATCGCCTGGGTCTGCAAAGCAATCATGCTCTTGAGCAGTTCTGTTCGCTCCTTCATCACGCTTATCAGTTCGTCCCTGTGTTTCTGCCTCCTCTGATGGGATTCCTCTCTCCAGGCTCGATTCTCCCTCGCAGATTCCTGTGCTGTTTTCAGCAGGTCCTGAAACATACCCTCCCTGTTTCTTCGAGCACACCGCCGAATGTTTCTCATGCGGTCATCTGGGGTAGACACCGGCCTTGTGAAGGTCGAATCTAAAAAAAATAAAATAAAATAATAATAAAGCTGTTGTTAACACAGAGCCTAGATAACCAATGTAACCTTCCAGTAGCACATTCCACTGGAAGGTGCAGGGCAGTCAACATCCTATGCTTTGCTGAAGCGGACAAGGTACATCCTAATAGAAAGCTTACTGGGGGCTAACGTTCTGCACAGGGCACACAGATGGAACCCAATATCTCTTTCCTCAGAGTGCCCCTGCCAGCTAGAATACATATCCTACATGCCACCGGTTGCAAGCCAGGACCATATGCAGCTGCACTGTGTGCTGCCCTGGTTCCCAGGGCTGTGCTTTGCAGCTGGCGAGGCAGAGTATCCGTCTTTGGGAGCGTAGACACAAACGCGCTCCCATCTAACAGGCGTAGTAGGCTCTGGAGGTACATTGAGGAAACCTTTACTGACCTAAATGCAGATGATTTTTTGACAATCACTGCTTGTGTTGATGCACTTCTAATGAATGCAGAGTAAAGAGTGTGCACAGCGGGGACTGAGACAGCAAGCACCCCCACCCTCGACAATGATATTTTAACAGGAGCCATAGCTTCACAAAAGAGAAGCTTACCGGAACCCCCCTCTGCTGCCTCAGAGGACACGCTGCAATTCATGTCTTGGGTAGACATCTCAGCGGAGGTGCAGAAGAGCTCCTGGCTACACGCTGTTGCGCTTTCCTCCAGGTCATCCTCCATCTCCTCCTCCTCATCGATCACGTCCTCATCCTGCTCGGGTCTGGCATTCACTGGATGAGGGGGGGCCGATGTGTCCACGGGACTCTTTGCAGTGGTTGTGGGGTCCCCACTGAGCATGGCTTCTATCTCTTTTTAGTACCTGCATGTAGCAGGCACTGATCCCGAATGGCGGTTTGCCTCCTTCGCTTGGTGATAGGTTATTCTTAGCTCCTCCACCTTTGATCTGCACTGCAGTGTCTCTATCATAACCTCTCTCTGACATGGCCCGAGAAATTATGCCAAATGTATCATAATTTCGCCTGCTGCCGCATAGCTGCGCCTGCACAGCAGACTCTCCCCAGATGCTGATCAGGTCCAGCACCTCTGCCGTGCTCCAAAGGGGTGCACGTCTTCCCCGACAGGCCGCCATTGCTACTGATGATCGGAGCTGCACTCCACTCCACGAGGAAGAGAACAGGAAGTGAAACAGAGGAGAAATTCGAAAATCCCGGGAATCTGATCAGGGTGGGGACTGTTTTGTCACGGCCACAGAGCAGGTGGGGGGAAGACCAGAGAGGATGACTTTGGAATGCTGGGACACTTCCGGAGGCCAATCATTGCGCGCTAAGCATACACACGACTGGAAAGGCGCAACAGCTGTTCCATGTTAACTGCTACCACCCTCGTCGAGGTGGTTTTTGTATTGCGCTACAACAAGGCAGTTAACGTGCAACAGCCCTATTGCACGTGTGTACGCTGTTGTTGGTATCACGCGGTAATGATTGTTAATGCACGATAAAGTGATCGTGTGTACAAGGCCTAGGTACCTACTTTCTTTTTGGAGCACCAGGCTAGAGTTCTGAGAAGGGGGTGGGTGTGAGCTCCTTTTCCTCTCCACTATATCAGCTTGTTATAATTTCTTAATATATTTCTAGCTCTCCCTCCCCCCATCCTTACTCAGGGAGTTGTGGCCACAGACTTTAAAAATTAACACTTTTTATTAATTCCAAAGGGGTAGCTGTGTTAGTCTAGTTCAGCAAAACAAACAAGGTGTCCTGTGGCACTTTTAAAAACTAACAAATTTATGTATTGCATGAGTTTTCGTGGGAGAAAATCTCACTTCGTCAGATGCTTTGAAGATGGGGATCTTAAGCTCATGTGATAAATAAATTTATTAGTCTTTAAAAGTGCCACAGGACTCCTTGTTTACTTTCTACTAGAGAAGTATTACTTTCTATTACATTATGAATCTTTGTCTACAAATACTTTCTACAACTTTTTGAAGGATGTAAACATCAGACTAAAAGTAATTGTTCAGTACCATCCAGGGATGTAGAATTAGAAGTAACAATGGGAAGGAAACATTGTGGATGCTAAAGGACAGTTTGAAAGACAGAGTCCCCCATGGGAAATGCTAGAAGCCCATTTCTTGAGCCATTTAAAAACTAGTCTGAGTGAACTTCTTGAGACTAACAATTTAATGAACACATGTAGATTCCATTCCTGAAAACTATCAAGCCCCATTAACTCTCACTGACCATAACAGGAGCTGAGGTGGGTAGATTGGACCTCTCATTTCTTCCATGTCTAAATTTTGTTAGAACAGTAGGGAAAAAAGTTTAAATCAACTACTCCCATGCCCACCAGATGTCAGTATATTATAGAGCTGCAAAGGGCACCAGATCAAACTAAACAGGATTTAATTCCTGTAAAAGAGGTACTAAAGGTATATTATAGAACGTTTCTCTGACCAAGTTCAGAAAATAACTGGGGGAGGAGACAGGGGAGAGTTGTAGTCTAGTCTTCACACACCGAGGAAAAGTTACTGTTTTCTGGTCTATCCAAATTTGTCTAAAAGGAACTGTTAAATATGTACAAAGGGCCATATTTTCTGCTGGTGCAAACTGCACAGTCTTGTTGGCTCCAGCAGAGAATTGTACCCTTCCAAAATAAACATTTGATAAAAGAAAAGCTTAAGGGTATTATATGAATGCTCTAAACAGAGAGGCTTAGAAAGACAATCAGCTGACCCGATCCTGCAACTGGAGCCACGTAGATGGACCGTTTTAATTTTGCATAGCCCCACTAAAGTCAAGAGGACAGACTGAATTGAAGGATCAGGGCTCATATCGGTAACTTAAATTTTCAGTCCCTGTGCATCCCCTCCATCCACAGCCACTTCTTCTGAAAGTGATGTTCTAGCACATACTTTGCTGGCAATGTCAGATTTTTTTTCTCTGTCACCTTACAAATTAAGGGGATCCAGAAGAGGCACAGAGCTCTGAATGAAAACGAGGTAGGTGCAGACAGTGGACTCCTGGCTTTGAGAATTTTCCTCCTAGCAGGTCCTGGGGGCTGCTCCAGCCACTACAGGAAGACCTGAAGTCTTAAACTTCCCAGTAAAAAATGAGAGTCCAGTGGCACCTTAAAGACTAACAAATATCTTCGGGCATAAGCTTTCGTGGGCTCCAACCCACTTCATCATGTTCAGCTCCTCCTGCTAGTCCCACTCCCTCTAACTGCTGTTCAGCCTCTGTAACTTGTTGGTCTGATAAGTTTATGATGTAACTGGCTCAGCAGAAGTAGCTGGCTGGTCCCACCTCAGGGAAGAGACCTCTGTGACATCACTGTCTCAGCACATGGAGGCTGGCAGACTGATCTATTTAGAGTCTCGAACATCTCTGCCAGGGTGAGGTCAAAGCTTATGCTTTTCTGAGGCCATTAGCCTAGCTGCTTTAGCATCCTGTGCCCAAAGCAAAGCACAGGTCGCTGAGGTCACTGATTTAGCATGTCTAACTAGCGAAGCTAATGTCAAGAGAAGGCTTTTAGTTGCTTATTGGGATGAAGGAACTTGGAGGGTAGGGAGAGGAAGTGAGTAATTCTCCTTCAGTTTCACCAGAATCTTCCAGAGGAAGCATCTGGGCCCTTAAAAAGATGGAGGTGGAGTGCTGCATATCGAAGTCCCTGAGGAGGAGCCTCATCCAGTCATCTCAGACCCAGTCCTATCCCTTCAGATGAATCAAAATATTAGGAAGAAATGGGAACTCCAAGGGACCGAAGGTGCCAGCCGAGCTAGACAAGTAGGTGCTGGAAAGGGATCAATGGTGTTTGTTCATTTATTGTGTGGAGTTTTTTCTTGGCATTACCAGGGCCAAGACAAGTAGTGGGAAAGGATTGTTCCAGTCTCTCCCAACTCTTCATGGGTTAGATTTCTAATCTATAGAGGTGGATTGAAAAAATGGCTTTAACTGGATTTTTTTTTTTTTTTTTTTTTTTTGCAAAATATTGTTCCTTCTGAAAATTTCATGCATCACTTTTCATTTAGTTTGCTCCAGTCATTTAAATAGACTTACATTTAAAAAAAATGAGACAGGAGGAAAAACCAAAGCTTGAAAAATGTGAGAAAGTTTTCCAAAATTCATGATAAAATTAAATATGGGTTACTTTGAACCCTACAAAATATAAAAACAAGCTGAATTTTTTCATGAAACGTCTCAATTTTTTTATCCAGGCTGGCAACATGCTGTTATGCTGGAGGGAATGCTAACTAGCTTCTATTCAGCATAAATAAGGGAGCAATTAAATGCCCCTTTGTTAGTGATAACTGATGCATGGGATTAATTGCATTGCAATTGTTGTGTGTGTCTGTGTGGATCAGAAGCAGAAAGCCTGTAGAGAAAGTAGATAGAAAAGCACTTTTAGTATGATGTTAAGAGGAAGCCAAGAGAGATTTTGGGCAGAATGCTAGCTGGAAAGAGGCTTGGAACTGTGAGCAAG
>ML685929.1:1005945-1061781 GCA_007922175.1 Pelusios castaneus | reverse complement strand
TTTTGGGCAGAATGCTAGCTGGAAAGAGGCTTGGAACTGTGAGCAAGGAAACTGCCTCCTGTTCTCAATTCTTGTGTTGAAGGCAACTGGACCTGATTAACAAAGATGTACACAACATAATAGCACCATACACATACCTGACTCCATGAATTTCTTCTAAAGGAAACAACCAACCAGGTTCAAATACTAACTAACCAGGTGGGCCAAAAGGGGTGGCAGTATACTGGAAATCTAGTCATTGTAGGCTCCTGGGTTCTTCAGGTAAGTCAGTGATGGGGTTTTCCTTTTCACTTGGGGAGGAGGGAACCATGGGAAGTGCAGGCCTTTTCTCTATCCCCTCCCCTTCGGATTGATTAAAGTCTTTGTAGAAAGACAGGCAAAGAGTTGAAGCCCTATGGCTATGTCTACACTTACCAAAGTTAGTTCAAATTAGTTCATTCGAACTGACTGATTCAAACTAATTTTAGTTAGTTCAAATTAACTTAATTCGAACTAGCATGGCCCCACTGGAATTTTAGTTCAAACTAAGCAAGTGCCATGCATGGCACTTACTTAGTTCGAATTAGTCAGTTGCATTAAGCTCAATGTGCCAGTTAGTTCAAACTAATGTGGCCACATTGACTTAATTCAAACTAACTAATTGGAATTAAGGGTTAGTTCGAAAGGTATAATTGAATTTATTAGTTTGAATTAAGAAAGCTCTTAATTCGAACTAATGAAAGCCTAGTGTGTCCAAGGCTTAAGTTAGTTCGAATTAAGCTTCCTTAATTCGAACTAACTTGCAAGTGTAGACATAGCCTATAAGTTCTGTAGCTGGGAATTAGCTCCTCTTGCTGCTCCCACTGTTGCATCTTCTACCCGCTGTAGGCCTTGCTGGAGCCCTAGGCATAACTAAGTGTGAACTGAAGGCTGTGAACCAAAGTACACCTAACCATCACCCCACTAGCTATTAGCTAACACCAAGTAAACACATTCCTGACGTGAGAGGATGGTAGAAGAACACCGAAAGTTCTCAAATAATGGCATAAACACATTCCTAGGAGATGCTGAGTAAGATAAAGATGGGATGACAGGATCATGGATGGGAACCTTCCCCCCCTCCACAAACTAGCAGGTACAAGCATAAGGGTGGTAACTAACCATATTGGAAATGCAATGCATTGCTTTTTTGTATCAATGTATAAAACGGGGAGTTATTGAAGGGGCACTATTGTTGTGGGTAGGGCTCCAGTAAGGCCTACACCTTCTATATTCTCATTTCACTAGCCTGTGAAGTAATAAGAGGAGCAGCTGTTCTGTGGAAGCTGAGATACCTTCAGAAAGGAGTGAAGATGGAGCTCTTCCTACTCCTCTCAGTGGAAGAGGGAGAGCTGTGTTCTGCACTTCTTAAACATAATCAGTGAAAGGGTTACCTTTTGACTAACTAAGGAAGCCTTAAAAAGAAATTCCTGACTATGTCCAGGATTGGGCTCCTTTTCCTCAGTTTAAGAGTTTCCCTAGTTGTAATTATCTCCCTCTGGTCACCTTTGGAAGTAGGACAGCCCAGCACTAAAAGTTAACTCCCTCTGGGTGCGTCTACACTTACAAGTTAGGTCAATTTAAGCCTACTTAGGTCAACTTAACTTACTCACTGTCCACCCTGGACTTTTATTAAGTTGCCTTAAGCTGTTCCTTAAGTCAACTTAAGGAAAACTTAAGTCGACTTAATAACACCTAGTTTTAGGTCAATTTAAGGCTCAAGTCAACTCCTTAAATTGACGTAAGCCAGTGTGGATGAGGATTAGTGTCTAAGTCGACCTTATTAAGTTGACAAAGTGTTAAGTCAACTTTATAATGTCAACAAGGAGTATGTCTACACTAGAAAAAGTTAAGTCGACTTAATAAGGTCGACTTTAAGTCGACTTAAAGTCGACCTTATTACGTCGACTTAACTTTTCTAGTGTAGACATAGCCTCTGTGTCTATGATGTATTTCCTATTGAGAACCTGTACCTTGTCATATGGCCACGTAATGAAACTTGGTTCTTTTCCAATAGCCAGGCTCTGCAGACAAGAACAGCATGGTACCTCCTGTACTGGGCAAAAAGTGAAATTCATTTTTAAAATCATCAATGAGTGTTACAAAAATCAGTCAGGGATGCATCTCATTATACTTTTTTGGCCAATATATTACAGACTGCCATATGGCCCAATAAAAAAAAAATCACTGTGTATGTGCTGTCTCTCATAATATATATGGAGATGGGTAAATAACACTGATTAAATCACTCAAACATATATGAAACATAACCTTACAGCTTGGTTAAGTGGAGGAGGCTGGCAAAGTCTTTAGATTTTGGCTGACTGCTAACAAGAGGACGTTTCACAATTATGTTGTTAACATACTTTCATGCTGTACATTGCTCGTTCTGTAAAAGCACTTCTTGTGCCTAAGGATTTTTTTATTCTTTGAAGTAACCAG
Organism: Pelusios castaneus; assembly: GCA_007922175.1. Lineage (NCBI taxonomy): Eukaryota > Metazoa > Chordata > Testudines > Pelomedusidae > Pelusios > Pelusios castaneus. The sequence goes on along the minus strand of ML685929.1, from coordinate 1,059,321 downwards.
AGCAGGAGCTTGTGTTTGACTTCATCATTTCCAAGACAACAACAGAATACCTTTTCTTACTTTCTTGCTGATGTTGTGAAGGCAATGAAAGCTGAATGACTGATTGGATGAAATTTCTCCTAGGTGCAAATCTCTGACTACAGTCAGGCTGAATTTGGCCTGTTTTATATCAGCATTGCATTCAGAAGCTGAGAAAGGAAGTGGATAACAGAAGGCTGAATTATCCATGTGACACTCTCTGGAAAGTTATCGTAAACAATATGGAAAAAGCATAGACTATTCCCTAAGGGACATGAAGAGTGTTTTAGCTTACTCTCCAGTGCCTAAAGATTAAAACGAGAGAAAGATTGCATGGCTCTCCTATCCAGAAAGTAATATTGAATACACTGCTTTCCTATTTCTTTTTCATGTAGTTGTAGCCTAAAGGATTTCTTCAGCTAATATACGTTCTCCCTTTGTTTATTTTACAGAACTTAAGTATTTGCTGACAGGTATAAGACCTTTTATATTCTAAAGCAACAACAATTTCCTGCTACAACTCTGATAGAGCTACTAAATCAAATGTCAATAAAACATCTATACTTAATCGTATAGTTTACACTCTAGTATAAAAATACAGGGGTCATTGTAGAGAGATGCTTATAGAAGGTTGTGGTTTTATAGACAATCCCTAGCACGGGTCAGTGTTGTGTGAATTGGGAGACATGCCCTACAGGAGATCTAATATGGCTACTCCCAGCTACAAACCTGGGAATCACTCCCGTCTGTGATATTAAAGTTCTATTCTTCACTCATTTAATGGTGTGGTCTTTAATGAACCCTCAAGATCATTACATGGTGTCAGAAGATGGTGAATGAGTTTGGAAACGAAAAAGACTTGGAGGAAAACACCTGTGTTTGCAACTGAAAACAGACAAACACTGGGGATCTCTGAAAACAAAGGAAGTCTTCAGCAAGTAAGTGCAAGCTTTGAAAATGGATGTGTTTCAGGCTCCTTCCCCTCTCCAAATGTCTGGTACTGTTGCAGAAAACTGGATAAAGTTTAAGCAGCGATTTCTGTCATATTTGTCTGCCATTGGAGCGCAGAATAAAGATGAAAACCAAAAATCATCTATATTTTTACATCTTCTTGGGGAGGAAGTACTAGATGTTTATAACAACTTTGAATTTCAAGATGGTGAAAGCATGAATTTAAATATAATACTGACTAAATTTGAGGAATATTGCATGCCAAAAACAAATGTGACTTTTGAGAGGCATAGATTTTTTTACATGCATACAAAAACTGGATAACACCATAGAGCAGTAGGTCATTGAATTAAGGAAACTCGGTAAAAGCTGTAACTCTGGTGACTTGGCAGAGTCTCTGATCAAAGACAGGCTCATTTGTGGCATTACAGACAATGTGTTAAGAGAAAGACTGCTCAGAGCAGGGGAGATCTCTCTGAATGAAGCTCTTCAAATACACAGAGCCACTGAAATGGTAAAAACCACAAGTAAAAGAACTGAATTCACAAGAGGGGACAGTCCATGCACTCAGACAAACAGCATATAGCTAGAGTGGCTCAAATTACAATGTGCAGCCAACCCCTGCTATCAGGAAGACTGAGTCCAGACAGTCATGTGGCAAGTGTGGATCAAGACATGGTCCCAAACAGTATCTTACCTATGGGAAATTTTGTCATAACTGTGAGAAACTCAATCTGGTAAAAAGGGTACTCTCTCAACAAGGGTGCATCTACACTAGTAAATTAAGTCGACTTAAGCATGCTTAAGTCGACTTAATTTACTCTGCGTCCACACTGGCATTTCCTTAAGTCGACTTAAGCTGCTGCTCAAGTCGACTTAAGGAAGTTCAAAATCGACTTTATAAAACCTCCTATAAAGTTGACTTTGAAGCTTAAGTCAACTTTTTAAGTTGGCTTAAGCTGTGTGGACGCCCTAAGTCGAGTTAGTTGACTTAGGGAGCTTCCTTCTCACCGGGACCGCAGGACTTCCTTCTCGCCAGGACCACTCATGTCCCAGCAAGAAGGAAGCCCCATGGTCCTTTCTTGCCGGGACCTGAGCAGTCCCAGCAAGAAGGAAGCCCCGCGCTTCCTTCTCCCTGGGATCCACGCTCCAGTTGCCGGTGCTGGAGCGCAGGGCTTCATTCTCTCTGGACCGAGCTCCAGCTCTTCCTCCTGGCCGGGACCAGTCGGGTCCCAGCTAGAAGGGTTCCCTTCTGCCCGGGACCTGAGACGTCCCGAGCAGAAGGGAGCCGAATAGTTCAGGGGAGAAGGGAGCTCTATGCTCCCTTCTCCCCTGGACCACTCAGGGGCTTGCTGCGCCAGGGAGAGCCAGCTCTGTGCGGGGCTGGCTCTCCCTGGACTGAACTAGTTGACTTAGAGAGTCTAGTATAGGCTCTCTAAGTCGAGTTAGTAAGGCCCACTTTAAGTCGACTTAGGAGTCCTGTGTGGACTCTCCAAGTCGACTTAATGAGGTCAACTTAAAGTCGACTCATTTAAGTCGACCTAAATTCCCCAGTGTAGACATAGCCCTAGACTGTACTGTATTTGGCCATGAGGCACTCTTTCAGGAATATCAGGACCTGTTTCAGGGATTGGGTTGCTTGCAAGGTGAACATACAATCCACATAAACAAGCGGGTCCCTCCAGTTATTCATCCATGTAGAGAGGTGCCATTTGCACTCCGCGATAAACTCAAGGCTGAGCTTGAAAAGATGGAATCAATGCTAGTCATACAAAAATTAGAGGAGCCAACAGAATGGGTGAGCTCCCTTGTCATAGTGGGAAAAAAACCAATGACCCATGCTAGGGAGTGTCTCTAAAGTCACAACCTTCTACAAGGATCTCTCTATATTGTCTCTCCTAAGGAAAACAAGTTAACACTTAGATCCATATAAAAGCTATCTAATAATGCATGCACTAACATCTAACAACACTTAACAGCTATCTAGAAAAACCATGTGTAACACCAGTCCATAAACCCAACATCTGAACTACCTAGAGGGGAGAGGTTACTAGCACATCACTCTCAAGTGAGTCTTTACCACCCACTTCCCTCACACATCCTAGCAAGATATGGATTTAAGGCCATGTACACACTACAGAATTGTCGCGCAAGAAGCCTGTTGCACTGCAAAAGTCACATGGTTTTTATTGCGCTGGATCCCATACACATGGCGCTCCTTATAACGGAATGGAGCGTCCACACTCTTCTTAGCAATTTCACAATATATCGCAATGAATTGTGGGCACCTATCCCACAGTTCCACTTGCCCTGATTCAGCACTAAGAGTCCTGGGGAGAAGGAGAGAAGTGCTAAGCCCCATTGGTAAATTCTCAGTTTCCCATGGTGCATTGTGTTCCCCTGCCGTCTTCCTCGTTGCTAATAGCAACTCGCGCCCATTTTCAACACTGCTGAATTCCTCCCAATTGCAACAACATGGATCAGGCTCTGATCTCCACTGTCACCTTTAGCATAATGAATACATCTTGGCTGATTGCACAGTACGTACTGAGCTCCGAATCAGACCAGGACTCAGGGGACCCAGAGCTGCTCAATGCCATGCAGAACAGCAGCACCACATTGGTGAGCTCCTTCACAGAGATGGATTTAAAGTTGAGACTATATACGAGTAAATTTAAGGTAAAAAAAAAATTAGGAAAGTAAGTGGTATTTATTTCAGAAACAAGCTTTATAAACCCAGGATATTGAATTAAAATTATACTTAAAGGAGACCCAAAACATGATAAGAAACCAAAACAGCCTTAGCTCTGCCTCTCAGGAACGAAACCTACGGCTGAGCCTGGCGCTTAGCTAGCTCAGACTACAGGCAGACTAATGAGCAACAGATGAACTACAGCAGAACTGCCTGATTGGTTGAAGGGAACTAGCAGTTGTGCTCTTAAATTTGGCATCAGGAATGGTTATAGGCTGCTTAACATACCCACAGCTGTGATCACTCCTGTACGTGATTTGTTCTCATTCTTATGCAGGTCCTGCTCTGGCTTCTGGCTGTGACCCTTAGCTCTGGTTAATAGTGTTTGAGTCTGGCTTTAGCCAATAGGTCAGACTACCCACATCCCAGCTGCTGGTACTGCACAGTGATGCCACAAAGGGTAGGAAGGTGGAATGTTTAAAAAAAATAAAAATAAATTGAGAATCTCTCAGAAAAATCAAGTTCCAAAGGGGTAGCCGTGTTAGTCTACTGAAGAAAAACAACAGAGTCCTGGGGCACTTTTAAAGACTAACAGATTTATTTATCGCATGAGCTTTCGTGGGAGAAAATCCCACTTCGTCAGATGCTCAGAAAAGTCAGTTTACTGTAACCTTGATTTACAAAAACCAAAAAATGCTTAAATCATAATCCTTCCGTTATTGCATGCCAGTTTTAAGTGAGAGAATTATTTACTCAGGAAACCTAAAATGCTATGCAATTAAGTCCTTTAGTAGGGATGACTTTCTACAATCTGTAGCTTCACGATTCTTTATTTCTAGTGTACATAACCTTTCAACAACAAAAGAAATGGGAAGGGAAACTGATTGAGTGTGGTAATTTTGGAGTTAAAATGAGCAATACAAGTTTCAAATGAGATTTTTGATAGGCAAGGCTCCACAGGTGCCTTGCTTTGCCCTGATTTAGGAAAACATCTCTATTCTTTAAACCAGTGGTTCTCAGCTTATTTACTTACCTTTGTGGGCACACATACAGCCCTGTGTGTGTTACCTGGGCCATGTCCACAGAATATATACTATCTGAATGGCCCTGAAGATGTCACATGGGCCACAGCTGTGTGCTGATTGGGCCGTTTGTGGCCCATGGGTTGAGAACCACAGCTTTAAATCATGTCCTCTGTGCAACCTTACAAGATATGCACCATACCCCTATTTTAGCTACACATACATGCACTAGCTCCTTTCATTCCAAACAGTCATTAAAAACATTTTAAAAGGAAACAGCAAACTAAGTGGCATATCCTAAACTAAACGATTGTAGAGGAGACATTGTAGTTTAGTAGATAAATACATATAGGTCTACCTCCATTAAGGATTTGATGAGAGGTTCTCATTTCCATCACACTATTTCACTAGGCAAATGAGCTCACAAATGACATTTTTTCTACCTTTCCACAGCAAGGAGTTTTAAAGGAGCATAAATTGGGATTTGCCTGCTTTAAGTTCCAACTGATGGCCAATTACTTTCCTAAAATAAGTAAAACAATGGCTAAAGATCCTGCTCAGAGCTCCTTCTTATGTCTCCGCTCACTTTTGCAGCTAATTCTACCTCACTCATAAGCACTCAGAGCCCCTGGGAATGTTAGCTGGGGGGAAAAGAGGAAAAAAAAATTGAACAAAAGAAGAAACACAATCACCATGTATATACATTTACACACTACAAATTGAGCTAAACCCAATCATTGTATCAGGCATATGACCAACATCATAGCTCTGAATATTAACTGTCTATTGAACTCCTAGTCACAAAACACCAACTCACAAGTCCAAGTAGACTCAGTAGTAGTTAGAGATGTAAGTAGGTGCTCTTCTCTGTCTGACTGCTCCTGTCCAAAGTACTCTCCTCACCACCAGGTCCCACGCTAGTTCAGTTCCATATGGTCCTCACTGCCAATTCAGCTTGGTCCAGTCACACAGAACTAACCTATGCATAATATCGAGCATATAGATGGGGAACCCCAAATACACAGGATTCTACTCCATGAGACGGGGGTCCTGGGCGGTAGGACAGAGCCTTCTAGCTTCTTTCGTTGAATGTGAATCCTGTTTCCAAACTATTTAACTGCCTATAAAACCAAAATGACCCTCTTTAATCCAGGACAACTTCTGTGCCTTTTCATGAATTAATTGTCCTTTATACAATCAAAACAACTGGACAAATTCCAACTAAAGCAACAAAACCCACCATTGGAACTAAGGGTAAACAATATTAGATTATGTAAAATGGGGCTGGCCGGGGCTGTTCTCCCCCTCCCCCCTTCCCTATAGAGAGAGAGTAGCTCCATTTCACTGTTCCTCCACTTTGTCTCCTGTCTTGTGAGCCGGTAGGGTACTGAAACAGGCTATAATCCATCTCTCTAGAAAGAGCGTCATTTGAAAGTTAGAAAAGGAATAGAAGGTCAGAAATGCTTCATTCTATTCCTGACTCCCTGTTTGATGCTGGGCAAGTCATTTTAACCTCACCGGGTAAAGTCCTGGTCTTGCTGAAGTTGATGGCAAAACTCTGTTGACTTCACTTGGGTTAGGATTTCACTCTCCATTTCTATTTCCTCATGTGTAAAATGAGATAATGTCCTCTTTTGAACAGTGCTTTGAGATTGCTTGATGAAAGACACTATGTAAGTATTAATAATATCAGTAGAACTATAAGTGCTTGAGAGAGCAGGAGTCTTATTTCAGTTCTTAGCCTGCTCATAGAAATGGAGCAGATAGCAGAGGGAAGGAACAGGGTGACTTGCACATGATGCCAGAGTAATGCATTTTCCCAAACCTGTGATATATAGGCTGCCTAGCAGAGAAATCTGTGGTTTGAGCCAAATGACTGGTTTCTTTCTTTTAAATGTTATTTACAGACTAAGTTTTGGATTTCTGCAGGATGTAAAAGGACAAATGTTAATAAAAAATACACGTGTTTGTAATGAAAATCAAAAATAAAATAGTCCTTTTCATTTAAGTACAGAAAAAAAGTACACATCTAGTTAAACAAGAGTGTTTAAATACAATCTCTCCCAGAAATGGAAAGAGAAAGGAGAGGAAAAATACTTTTCAGGATCACAAGTAGCAGTGTTGACTTGCTTAGAAGAGGAAGCTGTTACTGCTGCTCTAACATTTGCTGCTTTTTAAAAACAAAACAAAACACATTGATTGTGTAACATAGAATGTCTTACAATAATCCACGCAACAGTTCAGGAGCAAGATAATAACCCATTAGGATTCATGAGTTATGATTGTGACACTTTGTATCTGAAAACAACACTCCAAAAAGCTCCATATACACCTGGGGCTGGGCGGGGAGTTCCAGGCAGGGAAGATTGCCTGGCCTATGTTAAAAAGCTGCTTGTATCAGCTAATAAGGGTGAGATATTGCTAATTCAAAGTGTGTAGAACTTAGAATGCGATCTTATGTTTATTTCATTTGGTAACTACATTTAATATGTTTACGCTTGCCACTTTAACTACAGAACAATAGATTTTAAGTGATTTATAAACTTGTTTAATAGAAAGAGTGAATAAATATCATTATCAGTGGGTTTTTGAGTGAAGAGTTTAGGCAAAGCACCCAGTAACAAAAACTGGTGCATGTTCCTTCCATGCTGAGGGAAGGATAGACGGGATAATAATCTCCACTGGTCAAGCTTTTTGACCAGGGTAGACCATATAGTCCTGTGGTCTTGTGATGAGAAGCCAAATGGAATTACTCTATTGTTGGTTTGTGAGTGACTGGAAAGTGTTCACTGAACTGAGCAGAGCTGGGTGTGGCCCTGGCCGGTGTAAATGCAATACCTGCCAGGGGGTTGTGGCTTGTCAGAGCATCAAAGTGTGACAGGGACTCCAAGCTAGTCAGACAGAAGTGTAGTAAGTTAGGGCCATCCTCCCTGCCCATTTGAGAGGGAGGCCACATCCCTTCACCAATGTACCTGAAGAAACAGGCTCAAAAAATGGGAAATTAGCTGTCTCGGGGCCCTAGCCCTCCAGCAGGGCCTGGTAAGTATGTAGGCTATTACCTGTGGCCCTTAGGCAGGGAGCAGAGCTGGCAAGCTGTCTATGGGAGAAGCCTTTTTTCCCGTCACGACACACTTGACAGATGATGTTCCCCTGCGTGACACACTGCAATCTGCCGGTGGTGGTGGCACTTGGGCTGGCAGCGCTTAGGAGGCTGCGGCACTCTGGAGGATGCAGTGCTCCAGGACCTGGATGGGGGCAGAGTCAAGCCAGTGCAGGCTGGTGCCCTGGTGGTCTAGCTCAATGGGGCCGGGCTTATTTTTGTGGGGCAGGTGATGCTCCCCACTCCCCCAGCCCAGGATCACTGGGTTGCAGCCCCTATGTCCCTTTACTCATCTGGCCCTGGCTGCTGCCCGTGCTGTGCAGCAGGAGTGGGCTGTTGAGGGCAGCAGAGAGCAGCAGGCGGCAGGAACCCCAAGCTGAGCTGCCAGTTTTCCGTGACACACCTCCCAGCTCTTTGAGACACACTTTTGTGTCCCGAAACAGTGATTGAGAACTGCTGGGCTAGGGAAGAGCAATAAGCAATCTAGAGCCTCAGGCAAGGCAGGGAAGGCAAATAAGCAGTAAATGGTTCAGAGCCTCAAGCAGGGCAGTGGTGAGCAAGCAATCTCTGGCCTAAGTGGGGTAACCGCTACCCCTGGGGAGGGCCTGCAAGGGAACAAAGACCCACCTGACTTCACCATGTCCCAAGCTAGAGCCATAACAGCAGCAAAAGTTTTTGTTGCTGGGTCAGTAGGGTCCCATCCAAAGCATGCTCACCAAGTGCCAGGCCCCAACGCAGAATATCATCTGCTTTCCCTGGGCTACCTCCCACCACTCCAGAGGACCAGGTTTTCAGGATCATTGTTGGTCTCCTCAAGGTAGAGAGCTAGCAGAAGCCCCAGCATCCTCCATGGTCCTGGGCTTCTGGTCTGATTTGGGTTCAGGGATATAAAGACCCTCCCCCAGCCTAAGAGGAGATGCTACTAAGTCGGACAGAGGAACAGAAATAGGCACCACAGTGGCAGAGCACTGCCTCAGCCAACATCCTTGTCCTGGTGCTGAAAATGGCCACCTTGGCCAGTGCTAGATTGCACTTATTATAAAGATAGCCCCATGTCAGGGGTGGGTGACATTTCAGATTCCCATTGGTTTTAGATCTAGGGCTGTGGTTTAGGCCCGTCTTCAGTAGAAACTGAACAATACTGGCATTGTACAGTCCATAAGAGGGATCGAGCAGTGGTGTACTGAGGGTGTCTGGCACCTGGGGACCAAGCCCACATTTGCACTAGGACCCCATGCTTCAGCCCCCCCCCCCCCCACCCTGCACAGGGCAGGAGGGGGCCTAGCCCCACCCCCCAGTTACCCTAGGAAGGGAGGGTCTGTACCTACAGAAGAGCATGAGGTTGGGGGGACACAAATGCCCCCCTCACTTACCCAGCATGCACTGCCCATCGGTCCCTCTGAAGCAGCTCTGCAATGTGGCCTGACTGGAATAGGGCAGTCTTACCCCCCAACCATCCTGGTGGGGGAGGGGAGAGGAGCTGAGTCAGCCCTTCACTACATTGGGGAGGGGGGTAGAGGAGGTAGTGGAGTGCCCTTCAGCATCTCCTATTTCCCCCCTGTGAAGGGCGCTCCCCCAAGCCCTTACCCTCTGCTGCTCCAGCCCAACCAGGACAGGACAGTTTTTCCCCATCACCTGAGGAGGAGAGGGGCCGGGAGGGTTGGCCCTTCATGACACAGGGGGGGCGCCTCGCAGCACCTCCTGCATCCCCTGCCCCTGTGAAGGGCCAGCCTAGCCTGGCCTAGAGGTTCCCACAGCACTTATCCACCACCACTCCAGCCTGGTACCAGATCTGACAGGGGCAGTCTCCCCATCACTTGTGGGGGGGGGGGGGGGGGGGGAAGGGAGTGCTGAGTCAGCTCTTCACAACAGAGGAGGAGCACAGGATGCTCTATGCCTCTTACAGCCTCCTCCTGTGTCTTGTGAAGACCAGCCTGGCATCCCCTGCAATCCAGCCCCTGCCCCCACTTGGTACACCACAGGATCCCGAAAGCAGTTCCACTGTTGAAGAGCTGATTTTGGCTCATAGTTCAGCTCTAGATCCCATTTATCTGAACCCTCAAGGTACATAGGTTCTAGATAGATTGTAATGGTTTGGGTCTGTCTGTGAGCAGTATGTGCAATTAATACATATTTTAAATGAGGGCAGCTGAAAGTAGGCTCTTAAATAAAAATGTCTTAATTCAAGGCCTTAAGCACCCACAAATGCCACTGCAATCAATGCACTACATAGTTCTTTGTATCATTCTATGTCTCAGTGCCACGTACAATGCTGTAAAAGAGATGTTTGAACTAAACACTCTTGATAGGCTTATAGTAAAGGGAGCATCTGAAAAGCAAAGGTACAGTGACAAAGTCTACTCCCTGAACACTAGTTAGCTAGAGCAAGTGCCAGAGAAATAGTCATCAGACAAATCAGTGATGTTCTACAGTTGTTTGATAGGCAGCTTTATATAATACTGAAGTATGTACTACCTGGTAACACAGGCTTAGATCCTCCAAGGTATGCAAGCATCAGTCCACTCTATTGCAATACCTAACAGTCAGTACCCTGCTGCTTAATGGAATCCTCAACCCTGAAGTAGCCATCCAGGTTCCTCCTACAATCCATAGAAAGAGTTAGGCACCTAAAAGAGGGTTCCTCAGAATCCAGCAAACTGAATGAGTAGCTGCTTAAGTTAGCAAGGAGTGAAATGCAAAGGGGCAAGAGCTTAGGCATGCAAGTAGCTGACCTGATGCACCTGGTTGATGGGTCAGAGGTTGATGCCATTCACCACTTGGGATCCTCAGCTGCATACTCTCCCCTGAAAGTCAGGTCCCCAATCAAAGTCAGCTGCTTACGTAGTCCATACTGTAGCAACCAAAACCATTTCTCTCTCTTGCTTGTGCTTGATACCTGTCTTATGCTTGACCTCTGCTGGGGAAAGGCCTGGTATTATTTTCTGTAAGAACAGCATGCATATTAATCCTGCTAAATATGTAATGGAAGGTTTTGAAGCTAATAAAACAAACCAATCCTGCAAACAAATAAGATAATAAGCAGTCACATGTAAAGAACTAGAAACACTATTGCTACCACAGCCATTTAAAAATCTTGAGTCAGAGCTCCAAAAGAAATCCTGAGATTGGCTTACAAATCATGAGTTGTTGTTTTTTTTAAATAACTCAGTGTTGCCTCTTTAAGAAAAAAAAACCTCCAAAACCTATCACAAGACTCACAATAGTGAGAGTTGAAAATACTGAAAAGTAATGTTTCACTTTAATTAAAAAAAGCTGCATTCAACTGAAAAGACTGTGTGTTTTTGTTCTACACAAAGCTGAGAAAAATGTGGTATTTCTACCTCTTTACAATCTGGAATCTACATCAAGATTAGATGCACAGATGTGGGGAGGGGGAGTGGGGAGTATTATTGTAATACTTACAATGATGTGTGTCTTCTTGAAAGACAATTGTGGTGGGATAGGAAGGGGTTAATTAGTGACTGGGCACAATCTGCTCTCACCTAGTTCACCTGCAAGACCTGTGGTACCTGGAGAAAAGCAGTTTCCTAAAAGGAAGGATTCCAGCTTAGTAAGAAATAGTATTCAGAGGGAAATAGGGGGTGCTTGTAAAGCAAGCTATTGAAGATACTCTGTTACCTAATCTTCCTTCCTGGATAAATAGAAGGCTCTTCATTTTTCTTCAGGATCTAGAAAGCTCTACCTTAGCCTGAGAACGGGTTAGAAATGTGGCTAAGTCTCAGAAACATTTGACCTGTGACCCCTTCTAGGGGAGAAGGGTGATCTGTAGTATGAATATTTAACTGTCTCTTTCACTAGGATAATTACCCACACCCCAGAAAGAGGGAGACTTGCATCCCTGATACTTGTGGGGGGAGAAAATGCAGTCTCTTTCTAGGTTGATTCTGTGGCAGTCTCTGCTGCTAAAGGAAACAGCTAAGGACAAAGGAACTGCCAGTACTCTTCCAAAGGGATACCTAAAAAGTAAGCTACAGTGTTAATAGTGCCTGCAGCTGATGACTCCAGAGAATGCTCAAGGCAGTGATGTATTTTTGGTGAAATATTTTTTTGTCCTATTTCACCCTAAAAAGTTCAAATGCTGTAGAATAGCTGGGAATGTTTAACAGCACAAAGCAGTGCTTTGCTGAAGGGCTTTATTTGGAAAACTGACTCATAAATTGAAAAATGAATCAAAGTGTCCTGAAATCCTCAAACTTCCCCCTTTTTTTAAAAAATAAAGCTTCAGTTGTTATACCTATAGATAATGTTGAGTTTAACATGCAACTAGTTATTTTGTTGCTGATCTTGCAAATGCTTATGCATGTAGCTGACTTTAAACCCACGTAGTCTGCTGCAGTCAGGTCAAAGCACTGTTGTGCTGAGGTTAAGCAGTGGCAGCCTCTGCAGTATGGGAGCCTTGTGCACCCCCCCCCAAAAAAATCTTTCAATAAATCAGGTCTTTTCTCTTCTCTCTCTTACCCCTCTCCCCCACAAGCTGCAGTAGTAAAACTCTGTCTGAGCAATTGTTTTAACAGAAATGCAATTAGACGTGACTTCGATAGTGTAGATTTTCACTGAAAATGTTATCAGTGGCTCTAGGGGTCTTGCCTGTTTTACAAGGGGTAAACAGGTGCAGAGAAGGTTTCCCATGCATGTCAGTACTAAAGCTGGGAGTGAAGAGGGATCTGAGCTGTGAGTTTTTGCAGGCTGTATGATGATGATGTGCTAGGGAGGGCTAATGATTGACACTAGGAGAGTCTTGGTGCTGCTGTCACTTGCGGACCCCACTAAAGCCAATGAGTGGGCCAGCGGGCACTCTTTCTTTTTCCTCAGCAGAAGTACCTATTGCACCCCACCCTCAGCAGTTTTTATTCCAGGAGGCGGTCTGGGGCTATCTCCTGAGGCATTAAGCTGTATGGCAGGTCAGGGTTCGGACATGTGGACTATGTGGCTTCCGTGGTTGCAGACACAGGGATTTAGGTCAGTTGCAAAATGCCTGTGTTGGAGGAAGAAGGAGTTGATTGTGACCCTAATAGGAAGCAGAAGTACATAGAGATCTCTTGAGTGAAGGCTTGAGGATATCTGGGCGAAACAGCTACATGCTTTGTGTATGTTCATAAATAAGATGACATCAAAGATGCCTTGTGTATAGCCAGCCTCAAGGTCTCATTTAACAGAAATAATGTTGCATGATCTGGAGTACTGGCCAACTGCTCAGGCCAAAAGGGCAACAGTGCTTGCTTTCATTTGGTCTGGAAAACTTTTCTTGGCAACAACATCATGAAAAAAACCTTTTCCCTGCTGTAAACTGAATGGGTCTGCAGGGATGATGGCAATGATCATGTGTAACAAGTACATGGAAATGTATGCTACTAGCTTTAGGAGACTGAATATCTGGCCAATGGCTTGCTGCAGCTTTAATGGGCAATAAAAGCCAGCACATGAAGTTCACCTAAGGCATTGATCCCCCAACTGTGGAGTGCACAGAGGAAGAGTGGTGTGCAGTGGGGCATGGGCCAGCACCTGAGGGAGCAGCTGCAGTTGCCACCTGTGCATTGTGTGTATTGAGGGGTAGGGGGCACTGCGGACAGATTCTATTAGTGATAAGAGATTGAGGAAATGGAGGCTAAGGCCATGTCTACACGGTTCATGTGCTAGACTGACAGTTCTAGTGGGGTAGCCATGTTAATGTGTTTCAGCAAAAGAAACAAGGAATCTTGTGGCACTTCTAGAGACTAATAAATTTATTTATCCCTTCAACTGCCTAAGGCCTACTCACTGCAATGTCTTCAGTGTGCTAAATTGACAGGAAATGGCCTCCTGTCAACTCAATGCTACTCTTTTCAGGGGGTGGTCTTCCCAATTGATTGAGCAGGTCTCCAGTGACCCACTCAATTGATCGGGAAAGATGCATTAACAGCAGCAAATTTGCTGCCATAAGTGTAGACCTATCCTAGGGGTTTCATCACTTTAGCTAGAACTGCATGGTTACAATAGTACAACTTCTGTATGTAGACAGGATCCAAGTTGTATCTGCTTTTGGATTGTCACTCATGATGCCAGGTGGCATGAAGTCTGTTTCTACATCTGAGCCTCCAAATACTTGCCCTACAAAGAGTGTGGGGGAGGAGAATTTCACTTCTTAGCTTGCTATTTGTAATTTACTTCTGAGTTGTCTGCTGGTGGACTTTCAGAGAAGTGCTTGCAACTGATTAAATTGCTTACTAGAAATGGCAAATATCACCTGAAGCCTGCAGAAATTTGACTCAGAACTTCAATGAGAAGGATTAATTTAGCTAGTAAAAACCCTCATTGACAGCTAAAGGGAAGATTAATGTATCAACAATATGGAAAAATGTTCCAAAGATCCGTTTACAAATGGCAGGGGCCAGCGAAGACAAGTGCAAGGATTTGAGTTGATCAAATAGTCACAGCTCTTCTTATCACCTAAGATGGTAAACTGAGATGCCTGAAAAGCAACCTGTCCTGGCAGCGGTTGGATGAAACAAGCTGGCTCACTCCATTTTTGGTGCTTGAAACCAGAGTAGTGTCTTGATCCCAAGCTTGATCAACACATTTCCACTTAAGGAAGTATATGGGCCCATCAAAGCCAATGTCTTCAGCCTTGCACAGGAAACCTTGTATCCTCCTGAGGCCAGCTTCTTCAGCAGAGGAAGCAGAATGGTGCCTAATTCACAAATGAATATTACTTCATTCATCTCCTGTCTTTTCCAGTGTTGTGAGACCAAACTATCCTCCTCAGCTATTCTAACCCCTGCTGCCAGAACAAACCATGTATACAGAGATTCTATGAAAGAAGAAAACAGTTCTAACGTGTGCATATGATGAATGGTTAAAACTTACGAAATACATTTTTTTTGTGACTCTTTCAAAGTCAAAAAGATATTCTGGAAACTTGTTGAGCCCTGAACTCTTCCAGGTCAGAACACACAGTTCTGGACACACCACAATCAGATAGCCTTGATGTTGTTGTTCCCATGGCTATTAACTTATATTATGGGGCAGGTGAGCAACTTGCAGTGGTTGGATGGAGTACAGAGTCCTGTTTGGCTCTGTCTTGTCATCTGAGAGTTTTATTGCTGACCCTGAGTGTTTAAAGATCATGCATCTGGCTAAAACTGAAGGCTTTTATTTAAAATGGAGTTCTTTTAAATTGCCTTCTGGCTTCTGAATCTCTAGGCTTTTTTTAAAATGAGAGTTGAGATAGGAACAACCACTTGGCTCCAAGAGCTGGGGCTCAAAGAAACATCACAAGATCAGATGAGTCAAAAATCCATGTTCCTAACAGAGGGGAAATAAGAGGCAAAGGAAATCAAAGGTATTAGGGTAAAAGAAAACTTTAGTGTAGGAAGAAAATAATGAGCTGATGTCCAGGAAGCTGTGTGTGTATGTTGGAGAAGGGAGATGATCAAAACCTGATTAGGTGAGTGCTGACTTAAAGGGTAAGAAGCATGAGAGAACATGGGTGTGAGGGGAAAGAACTTCATAAGATGCAGAGAAACGAGAGGGAAAGAAAGAAATGGGGTTCTAAAGAGTGAAAAGTAAAGTGGCCTTGAAAGAGGAGTGGGGGAGTCAGGAGAAAATTACCTATGTTTTTTGTTTTGACTAGTTTTCTTTTGGAACAAAAACTAGCCTCTCAAATATTTTTGTTTAACATACTTCTCTGGCTGTTTTGGTTTTCAGTATGGGCTCTGAAAAGTCCCTGCCCCTATGCATACTGACAAGGGTGACAAAATTGTCAATCATATGTCAGAAAAAGCAGAAGTATTCAAAAATTTGTTCTGTATTCAGAAAGATATTGCATGGTGCATTTGTATCTTGCTATGCTGCCCCAGTTCTGTTCTCTTGGTAACTAGGGAGAATGTTAAACACCAGCAGCTACCAAAGTTCAACACTTTTAAAATCGGAGGGAGAGGATAATTTGCACTCAAGAGTATCAGAAGAATTGCCCAAGAGCCTCTTTGAATTGTTAATGTTGATTTTCAATAAATCTTTGAAATTTCCCCTGGGTTTCAGGGACATCAGGGGGGGCGGAGGGGAGTCAGTGTTGTGCCAGTTTTTACAAAGGGTAAGTGATGACAGCTAGCTTACTGGCCCTGGACAAAATCAGGGAAAGGCTGATCTATGACACAATTATTAATTATGCTGCCATGTTTTTAATTCCAATCAATATAGCTTTATGGAGAGTGGGTCTTCTCATCCAAAAAGCAAGCATGCTATCATAAATTTGACTGGAACTACATAATTGTCAATTTACTGTAGGACATTTGACTGAATCCTGCATGAGATTCTGACTTTATTTAAAAAGGACTACCCAAAATAAATATACCCCACATCAAGTAGATTAAAATCTAGCTAACTGGTAGTGCAAGGAGTAACTGGGAATGGATAGTCATCATCCAATGGGACTGTTTCAAGAGTGCTGTAACCTCTTGATCAGGAAAAAAAATATAAAATCATTGCTAGTAAAATTTGAAGACACCACTCCACCAATTTGTGTAAAATAACAAAATGACAGCTCAGTTACTCAGATGGACCTGGATTACTTGGTAGACTGGGCTCATTTGAACAATATGAATTTTTAATACAGCCAAGTGCCAGGTCATATATGTAGGAACAAAGAATGGTGGTTGCACTCTTAAGATGGGGGACTATATCCTGGGAACAAGTGGATCTGAAAGGACTTAATGATCATAATAGATGAACAATTGGACTTGGACTCTCAAATGTGATGCTGTAGCTAAAAGGGTGACCATGTTCTTTGCATGTATAAGCAGGGTAATATCAAGAATGAGTAGTGGGGTGGTGTTACCTCTCTGTGCTATTAGAGAGACCATTACAGAAACACTGTCCATTTCTGTGGACCACACTTCAAAAAGGGTGTTTACTCATTGGAAAGAGCAACAACATCTAGGGTATTAAAAAGTTTTTATAGTGAAACACAAGAAACTCAATCAGTTTAGCTGATACAAGATAAAATTGAAGTGACTTGAACACAATCTAAAAGTACCCACATAGGGAAGAAATTTTCTGATAAGTGGTAATTCTCTAATTTAGTAGGAAAAGAATAATGAAATCTAGTGGTTGTCTAGCTTCAACTTTCAAACTCAGATTAGAAATACAGCTCAGATTTAGCAGTTGGGTAATTAAACCCTGGAACAATTTATCTGGGGACACAGTGGATTCTCCATCACTTGAAGTCTAATATGAAGACTGGATCTCTAGCTAAAAGATATCCATAGTTCAAGCAGAAGTTATGGGCTTTATGTAGAAATCATTGAGAGATTTTTTTTTTCCTGTGTTAGACAGAAGTCAGATTAGATCAGTGTATCTCAACCTTTAATGGGTGGGGGAACACATAAAGGTATTAAATGTTTTTTGCATGGAAAACTTGATGAAAATTTTCTTGGAAAAAGCTGGTATATTACAGCTGTAATGTTTTTAATAGCTGCGTACTACAGATTCTTGTGAAATCAATTCAGGAAACTGAACTAAATACAATTAAAATATAAGTTTTTTGTTTTTTTTTTCTAAAAAATTGATACATAATGATTATGCACACAACTTTAAACTGAAAATATTGCTTAAGGTTTAATGAGAATTTAGGAATTGCATGTTGAAACAAAGTTAATCTATTCTTTGAGTAAAGTTTGTCAAAGTCTTGCCCAAGTGACTTCAATGCCAGTGGTAACAGAGGTGGGGAAATTTAAAAAGCCACCTCAAAGCTTCCGTGCTGCTGCTGAAGCTTTGAGGCTGGGCATTTTAAATCTTGCAGGCATGCCTTGGCTTGCTGCCTTGCTCATTCCCACCTGCCCACAATGGAGGAGGGATCAGGAATGGTAACGGAACACCTTTACTATGTCCACAGAACACCAGTTGAGAAATACCAATTTAGATAATAATGGTCCTTTGTGGGTTTAAAAATCTATTAAACTGTTTTACTTTGTCTCTGTAGAATCATAGAACTGGAAGGGACGTTGACGCCTTCTAATCCAATCCCTTGCAGTTAGTAGGATTAAGTAGTATCTAGACCACCCCTGACACGTGTTTGTCTAACTTGCTCTTAATCTCCAATGATGGAGATTCCACAAACTCTTAGGCAATTTATTCCAGTGCTTAATTACCCTGAGTGCTTAATTACCTTGCCTATTGTTCCTTGTTGCTATTTAGTCCCATTGCTTCTTGTCCTATTCAGAGGTTAAGGAGAGCAACCTGTTCTCCCTCCTCCCTCTTTCTTGTAACAACCTGTAATCTACTCAGATTATCATGCTCTCCCTACCCCCTGCCGCAGTCTTCTTTTCCAAACTAAACAAATTCAGTTCTTTTCATTCCTTCATAGGCCATGTTTTCTAGCCCTTTAATCATTTTTGTTGCTGTTCTCTGAACTTTCTCCAATTTGTCCACATCTTTCCTGAAAAGTTCTGCCCAGAACTTAATCAGCATAGAGTAGAGCAGAAGAATTATTACTTGTATCTTGCTTTCAACACTCCTAATAAATCCCAAAATGTTTGCTTTTTGCAATAGTGTTGCACTGATTCATATTTAGCTTGTTATCCATTGTGACCCCTCCCCATCCCTTTTTGTAGTACTCTTTCTGCGACACAGGGCCAGAAAGCTTAAGTCTACCAGGCTGAATAATTCAAACACACTGAAAGAAAAGACAAATGCTAATTAGGGCCATTCATTGTAAATAGCTAAGATGATGTCCAAGGAAGAAGGATTGCCTGGAAGAGATGGGATCCACCCAATAAGGACAGGGAAGTGTGTCGTCACAGGCAGGCTGGCTAACCTAGTGAGGAGGGCTTTAAACTAGGTTGACTGGGGAATGGGGACCTAATTCCATTCTTAGAGGTTTTGAAGGTGAGCCTTGAAAACATCCTGGCTGGGATGATTTAATTGGGAGTAATCCTGCTTTGAGCAGGGGGTTGGACTAAATGACCTCATGAGGTCCCCTCTAACCATCATCATCATCTTTGATTCTGTGACTCTGAGGCCTTGTAGACACTGCAAAGTTATTGCACGATAACGCTCGTTATTGCGCAATAACAGGCACAGCGTCCACACACAAATCCATGTTGTTGCGCGGTAACAGCTGTCTTACCACGCAACATGTAAACCACCAAAACGAGGGTGGTAGCGGCTACCGCAGAACAGCTGTTCCATGATAGTTCGTGTGTGTACGGTTGCCGCGCAATATGAAACCTCCGGAAATGTCCCAGAATTCCAGTTCCATCCCTTCTGTACTTCCTTCTGCACTCTGTGGCTGTGACGTGACTGTACCCGCCCTCCCATCATTCCTGGGAATTTTTGAATTCTTCACTCTTCCTGTTTGCTCGGCGTGGAGTGCAGCTGCAGCTGTGTACTCCAAGAGTAATAGCGGCTCAACGCAGCAAACGTGCTCCAGTCTGGACCACAGCTGAGGTGCTTGATCTCATAGGCATCTGGAGAGAGTCTACTGTGCAGGTACAGTTATGTGGCAGCCGGTGGAATTTTGATATTTTTGGCCAGATTTCTCGGGCTATGTCAGAGAAGGGGTACGAGAGAGACACTCTTCAGTGCAGGTCAAAGGTGAAGGAGTTGCGGATTACGTGCCAGAGAGGCAAACCGGCGCTCCGGCTCAGTGCCGGCTACATGCTGATTTTACAAGGAGCTGGAAGCGATCCTGAGCGGGGATCCCACAACCACCCCAAAAGTTCCTGTGGACATGTCAGCACCCCCCCATGAAAAGGATACCGGAGCAGAAGGTGACGAGCAATTCGTCGATGAGGACGTGAAGGTGGAAGATGACCTGGAGGGTGAAAGCGGTGCAGCCGACAAAAGGAGCCAGGAGCTGTTCTCCACGCCACCTGACACATGCTGCCCAGATTCCTTCTCCATACTGTCTTCGGAGGCAGTAGAGGGGAGCTCTGGTAAGTTTCATCAGAAGTGGCTTCTGTGCTAGCTGGATAAGCTTTGCGGGCAAATGAAGAGCAGGCGGAAGATAGGTGTTTTGAGTTTCATCCTTTCTTTTCTTTTTTGGATGGGGGGGGGGTCTACCCCGCATTACATGAGCAGTGCATCAATGCATGCTGTAATTGCCAAGAAATCCTCTCCATTGAGATCTCTGAAGGTGTCCTTGATGTACTTCCACAGCCTCCTAGTTTAAATTTGATGGGAGAGCAACTGTTTCTCCTCCCCCATAGAGGGATACTCTCCCTTGCCAGTTGCAAAGCACAGCAGCGGGAACCATGGCTGCACACAAGCCTGCTGCGTACGGTCCTGGCTGAAAACCAGTGACATGCAGGATATGCATTCTGGCTTGCAGAGGCACTCTAAGCAGCGAGATATCGGCTTCCATGACAGTGCCGTACGTGAACTAATCACCCAAAGCACTGCAAATAGTTCACGGAGCTGTGTGTCTTGTCTCGGCAACCTGAACCTCCCTTTGCAAAAGCCCTTTCAGTCCCCGGCAATGCCCTGTCCTGTGGGCACAGCGGAATGTGGCAGGAGAGCATATTACCGGTTCCTTAACCAAAGTGAGAACAATAGCACTACTTATGATGTTTCATTTTTCCTTAGAAACGACCTTCGCCGGTCGGTAGTCTGCGCCAGCTGACCGGCTGAGACAGATAAGGAGGGGGCCTCGCAGGAGCAAGGAGGATATCTTCCAGGAGCTGATGCAGTCCAACGAGGCATCAGCAATGGAGGGAGGAGTGCTGGCAGGAGCGCAAAGAAAACAATGTGAAGAGGCAGAAGCAGAAGGATACCCTAATAAGCATCCTACAGGAGCAGACCCAACTGCTGAAGACCATGGTTGGTCTGCAGACCCAGCTGCTCCAGGCTCGCCCTCCCCTGCAGCCACAGCAACACTTTCTGTCCCCCATGCCCCATTGTTCCTCAAAGCAGTTCTTTGAAGCCCAGGGACCCTCCTGGTACAATGTTACATCCACTCCTGCACCAAGCTATGGCATTGAGACACGCACCTACACGCATCTATAGCCACTTTTGCAGGCAATGCTTACTGTAAATATTTAATGTTTTATAATAAAATTGAATCACTTGAACTTTGCACAGTGTCTTTATTGATACACAATAAGATTAGTTGTTGCATGTTTAGTATTCACTCTTTTGAGCATAGTACAGTACACGCCCACTGGCACCGTCCCTCCACCCCCCAATCAGCACCCAGTAGTGCTTGGGAACACTACTGCACAATGATGCAATGCATCCTATGAGTCCCCATCACTAAAATGCACCCTAAGTGCCTCCCTTTTGCGGACAGCTCTCAGCTGTGCCCCCCGATACTCCTAGTGGCTGGCTGCTGGAAGGCAAACTCTAGCTGCTCAGCCTCCATGTCCCATGAAGGGGGAAATTTCTCTCCCCTATTTTCACAGAGGTTATGCAGGATACAGCACGCCGCAGTGACGGCTGGAAGGTTGTCCTCATTCAAGTCTAGCCTCCTGTACAAACAGCTCTGTGAAGGAGCTCAGCAATGCGGTGCTGTTCTGCATGGCAGTCACCAGCCCAGGGTCATCCGAATCCTGGTCTGATTCAGAGCTGAACGCATACTGTGCCACCAGCCGAGATGTAGTCATTATGTTGAAGGCGACAGTCGAGATCAGACCTGGATCCATGTTGCTGCCAAAGGACTTCCGGGAAGCAATGCGCTACTGTTGAAAATGGGCGCGAGTTGCTAGTAGCAACTCTCGTGACACAAGGGGAACAGAATGCATCATGGGAAACCAAGACTTTACCCATGGTGCTCAGCGCTACTCTCCTTTTACCCAGGATTCTTAGCACCAAATCAGCATGGATAGAACTGTGGGATAGGTTCCCACAATTCAATTGGGTTTCTTGTGAAATCACAAATTGCAGGGGGGGGCTCTGTTCCGTCACAAGCGGCAGAGTGTGTACATGATCCTGCGCTACAAAAACCACGTGACTTTTAAAGCGCAACGGGCTTGTTGCGCGATTATTCCTGTAGTGTGTACATGGCCTGAGGTTAAATCTTGCATTGTTAAAAAGTGTGGAAGTAAATAACAGTTGTGTTCCTGTAATCTTGTTAACAATTACCAGTGTAACCAAACTGTTCCTCTCTCTCACTACCGTATATTTTGTTAGTTCAAAAATGAAAAGATGTTTTAATTTAAATGAAACTTGAATATAACAACACTATTTTCACTTCTTTTGGAAGGGACGTGGCAACCTTGGTGGCTGCCTGCCCTGCTGCTGCTGGGACTGGGAGCCTGGCTCTGCCACCGTGGGATGGGTGCCCACCATGCACTGATCTCTGTAATGAAAACTCAAAGGGGCATGTGAACGCTCCTTTGCGTTACGAGGAGTGCTGTGTGGATGTAGGCAAACATTATAGTTGTAATGCTTTTCTTTTACCTCAAGAACTTTATTGCGGAACAAAACTGTAGTGTGTACATAGCCTAAGCAACTTGTATTTATTTTCTGAGTAACAAGTAAGGTGATGAGAAGCTCTTGTTTCTGGCTTGGTATATTTTATAGAAGAAAAACCACTAGTATTGGAGGTCTGCTTATTCCATTCCTCACAGTTTTGCCCTAACTACAAGTTGTGTGGCTCCTCTCGGAAGGTGTGACTGTGGTCTCTAGTCATCATTTCCCATTTTGTATGTGTGCAACTGATTGTTCCTTCCTGAGCTTAGTACTTTGCATTTATCTTTGTTGCATTTCAACCTATTTACTCCAAATCATTTTGAATTTTAATCCTGTCCTCCAAAACACTTGCAACCTCACCCAGCATGGTATTATCTGCAGGCTATAGAAGTGTACTCAAGGAGAGCCCCTTTGAAGCATATCAAGTTGAAACACACTTTACAGAGGAAACTGAGACAAAGGGAAACTAAGTGGCTTATCCATTGTTACCACAAGAAGGTGGCTGGTGAAAAGGGCTGTTCTTACTGACAATCACAGGGAAAGCAACAATGGTCTCAAGACACAGAAATAAAAGCTGCCTTCATGCAGAAACTTCTTTGCTTTTCAGTGTTTTTGGGGGGAATGAACCCTTTAGGTACTTGGGAACAGAGTTTACCAGACATTTTCATCATGTACAAGGATGTGAAGCTCACTCTATGGCATAGCTGAATTTTATGATGAAGTGTGGTCTGATGTATGCAATACTCTTCATCACTGGGAGTGCTCCTCTGGATGTCAATGGCCTGTACAGATATTCATGGTGGAATGTGACTTTAAGTAAGTAAGTAAACATGATCCTTTGTGCAATGCCTCATTGTTGCATTCAGAACTCCCCAGTAGGAAAACAGGCTTGTGTCTAGTGATGGCTGCTATTGACATCCTTTCTTGGTTTTTGTCTGCTCCTTTTTGTTCTCTTTGTACTTCTGACCCTCCCAGCAATCCCCAGCTGCTCCTATTTGTCCTCTCTGCAGAATGACAACACTAATTAGTTCGTGCTTGCTTTCCACTTAAGGCTCTTTGAAATCATGAGGACTAAATTTTCTTTTTGGCCTTTTAAGGTTAAACTTAGATTCTGAATGTGCTGCACAAGCCTCATGTACTCAGTGCACTAAGTATCTAACAGCTAATTTATTTTATGTAGCAATTCCTAGAGGCTGCATGGGAAACCCAGCTGAATGGATGAAGTGAGTTGATAAGAAAAGGAGCAGCATAGGCTAAACCACTCTTTAGGAATATGCAAAAACTTTGCAATGAACCCAGTTTGTTCGTAGCTTCTTTCTGTTCATATTCTCTCAGCACTGCAGTCTGACTTTTTATGAAAAGGGTAGCATGGTTGCAGAAACATGCAGGTTTGCAAAACTTTCACTGAAAAGATATGGGGGTTTTTGTTCTGTTTTTAACAAACCTGTCCTCAGGCATAAAGTGTTCTCCAAAACATGAGGAACTTTGAATCATCAGTGGGGTGTAGGGGTGTGTGTGGCAGGGCCAGATTAAGACATGCGGAGGGCCTAAACTATGTCAAGATTCAGAGGCCCTCTACCATAAAAAAAAAAAAAAGAGGAAAAAAGTGTATTATAACAGAAAGGGTAATGAAAAAATAAATGATAAACCATTATATTTGCATATATACATAGGCAAAGATGAAACAAAATAAAACATACATCTTGGACAGTCTTACTTGCATTATCAATTTCAATTATGATAAATCTTCTTAGTTATTGCTGACATGTTTAGAGACCCCTCGTAATGTGAGGCTCTAAGCCACGGCTTGATTGGCTTGTCCCTAAATCCAGCATGTCTGTCCTCTCAAAGATTCAAATAACTTGTAAATCTGCAGCCCAAATCTCTTTGGGTATGTCCACACTTGCAAGTTAAATCGATTTAAGGAGGCTTAAGTTGACCTAAACAAAGCTGCGTCCACACTAGGCTTTCATTAAGTCGACTTAAGGTAGGGGTCTCAAACATGTGGCCCGCATGCAGCCCATGGAGTTCCCTCCTGCAGCCCATGACAAGACCCTCAATTTAGGGGTTCCAACTCCCTGCCTGGCTTTTCAAGTGACCCGCACCACTGCTGCCTGGGAGCCAGCAGCCGAGCTGCGGCCGCCTGCCTCCCACCTAGGGTCCTGCCGCTGACTGAGCTCAACTCAGTGCCATCAGCAGTGCCTTCCCCCAACCCGCAGGGGCTCAGCTCAGCAGCCACTACTGGGCAGCCAGGGAGGAGGCAGAGCCTACCGCTCCCTGAGTTGCCCTGCAGGCAGAGCCCTGCAGGGCTGTCCCTTGGGGGTGATGAGGCTCAGGGCCAAGGCTAATCGGCCTAGGCTGGGCCCCCCACCTCCACCATGCTGAAGGGGAGCGCCAAGGTGGCAGGCTGGCAGCTCCACTCCCCAGCGTCCCTGGTTAAGGTTAGGTTAAGTCGACCTAAAACCGGTGTGGATGCCCTAGGTCAACTTAATTCCCTAAATCGACCTACGCTGGGGGGCAAGAGAGCCGGGGGGGGGAATCCCCAGGGCCAAGGGAGCTGGGGAGAGGGCTCCCCCGAGGCAAGGGAGCCCCGGCTCTCATGTAGGTAGGTAGGCAGTCAACTTAAGTGTCTAATTTAGACACTCAAGTTGACTTAACAAGGTCGACTTCAAGTCAACTTAAGCTGACCTTGTTAAGTTGACTTAACAGAGTGACCTTTAGTTTTTTAAGTGTAGACATACATCGAGATTCCACCCAAAGGGTATGTGATTTTTACAGCCAATCAGTAATAAGGATTTACTCTAAGGGCCATGACAACCTGAAGGTTCAAACACCTGAAAGTCTGCAGAAAACAGACTATTAAAGACTTAAATTGATACATACATAAAATTAGCTTGCTTTTTGAAGGAGTCTCTTGAATCCTATCAAGCTCTTTTCCCAGAAATAATGGGATGTGTTTAAGATTTTTCTTCCTCTCCAGATAACAATTGGGATTAAGGGCATCTATAGATGTGACTTCAGATTCTCCTGCTGCATTGTTGGTTTAATTCAAAATCCTCAAGCAGATATCCTACTGAGTGATCATAATCTGTTCGAGGAAACAAAAGGCTATACTTAGCTACAGAAGCAGAGCACGATCTTGTCTGGATATTTCCAACCAGCATTTGAACCTGCTCTAAGCATCCATGTTAAGCAGCTCTAACTGGGCAATTCAGGTTTCAGCAGCCTGCTTGTTAAACTGCTGCCCCACATTGGCCTTGGTTACTCCTGACAAGATGACACTACAGTCCCCCATCCTCAATTTTCCCCAAACCTTGTGTTCTGCAATGTCTAGCCCTCTCTTGGACCATTTAGTGAGAGGTTAATGTTCATTTCTTTTAAAGATGCCACCTGACACACTAAATGGTGTTAACATTCACTTTAAATCAAGCACAGCACAAGGTGTTCGTTAATCTAAAAGTAAAGCAGGATTCCTTTAACACTGGTATTTTGTAAGGAAACAGATCAACTTGCAACTTTAGCAATCTCCTCCCTCTGCTGTGGTGTGACATTCTCTTCCTGCAATCTGGTCTGCTGTGCTTCTCTGATCACTCACTCCTGGACCCTGACTTATCCTGCTTTGCTAGGTGGACACCCATTCCTGGGTCTGCTCACTCCAGCCTCCTGTGTGTAATTGGTCCCTGGCAGTTGAAGTGCGCTCACTAGCCAATCTTAAGTCAATATCTTCAACGTGCATTTCTGTCAAGAGGCTCAGTGACCGACTTTTCCTAACACCTGAATGCACACTTCCTGTACCCTTGGGAATAAACAGCTATGCCAGTAGATAAGAGTAATTTGAAGTGGAAACTAATATGGAAGTTTATTACTGTTTTGAAAAACAAAATAAAGACACTTTGGATATGCATGTTGCTATCTGTCAGTCTCCATGATGGTATATTTTAGCTACTTTTGAATTTTTTCTTAAAATCTTCAGGTTAACTCATGAAAGGAGAAATAATTAATAAGATCACATTGCACACCAATCATTCTACCATCTCTGTATAGACATTTCAATACATTTTATTTTAAATAGAATATTGCGTATAGCTTGCACCCCAGATACTTTTCATAAGCTGCTAGAAATGAAATGTATGCTACTAAAAACACCCAAGTGGTGAAAGTAGGCTCTGATATTGTAACAGCATGCAGGTGAGAAACTTTGCACTGAGCAAAGTTTTGTGAATCCCTCTGGTCTCTGCACAGCTGGCATTTGTTGGAAGGCAACTGCAAGGCCAGGGTTATGTTGAAGTAAAACATAGCTGAAGACACACAGCATACAACTAAAGATGGACAGACAAATGCAGGATAAGACAGAGGGTAGGACTGCAGGTAACAGTAAATGGAGAGACTGCTCATGAGTAGAACAAGGGAGAATTATTGGAAAGAGCTTTTAAAGAGGGATCTGAAGGAGGAGAAAGCAAAGACGTGTCAAAGAAGAAATGGGGAAATAATACCAGCATAAGAGCTAACTGGAGCTTGTGGGAACACTTTTCCATCAACAACTTCTAGCAGAATGTGTGTGTTTTTTAATTCATATAAAACTTGTTTCTTTGAACACTTTTTTCATTGAAATACTCTCCTCTCAACTCCTATTTTCAAAAACTGAAAATTTCTTTAACCGCCTTTTTATTTTCTATTATGCCACTGGAAAAAGGGGAGAGAGTGAGGTATGAGGGAAAAGTGATGGGTATGAAGTAAGATTAGCTCCCATTCTTATTTCAGATTAGGCAGAGGTGTGGGAAAGAAGTTATAGAAGCTGCAGAGGAGATTGTTCTTGTGCCAAGGGTGGTGGGGCTGTAAAGGGAGAGAAGTTCAATGATGGACTGACGGAGGGGAGCAAGTCTCCTGAGCTTTAAAAGTAAGTAGGCTAACATGCCCCTTCATTCTAAACTGATTGGGAAAGGTGGGGAATGTATACTGTAAGTACTATGGAGTGAGGGGGCTGAGAAATAAAAAGCTGAAGACTGTAACAACATGATGTCCTGGAGGTACAGTAAGCCAATAATAAACTAACTGAAGTGTAGTTATGAAGGATGGAAGATCTTAAAATCTGATAAGACAAACATCCTCCGGAACCGCAAGTATGCTACTTGTTTTCTTGTGTCTAGCATGGTATGTTATGTCATTTATTTTCTTCACAGTATGCATCAGAATTCCAGGAGTTAAATAATGAGGCCTAAAGGATGAAAAGAATAGATGTTCTCAAGGGAAGGAAAGAGCTCCATAATGAAATATGTGGAAGGGTATTTTCCCATTATAAACCCTGTTTTCAGTCACACTGTGAGCTTGGCCTTCCAAAAGGTTCTGTTCCTCTTGAAAGAGCTTTCATGCTATTTCTTACTCCAGGATAGAGTTTGTCTGGGAAGCACTGTAAAAGTCCGAAAAAGATTCTTTTTGAAGATGTTTTGAAAATGTACTCGTATCTTAGACCTTTGACTCTCTTGGGGCTCATATCTCTGAAAAGAAAACAAATGTGCATATGTAGTGGGTAGGCTGATTTAATGGAGAAATTAGAGCTAGAAGTGAGTATAAAGGTTGACTCTTGTAATGGGTTGTGAACAAACCCAAATGCAGTGCATGTGGTGGTGGAGGGGAGGGAGGAAGGAAGTCTCATTTTTCCCCCCTTTTGGTACATGGTGAACCCCACTACTACACCCCCCCACTTCCTCTAACATCCCAGTATCAATAGGCAGAAGCAGGCACTGAAAGCAGTAATAGTTAAAATACAATATTTTAGGCTGGCAGAATTGTTATAATTTTGCTGGATGTTCTCTATGGTGTTTTAAGCACTTTTTTTGGTGTCTCTTTTTTTGTTGTAGGAAATAAGGTGTGTGGTAGGGGGGCAGCTTGGGCAATTATTGACACTCAGTGAAAGCTAAAGCTTTATAACCATTGGAACACAGGATGTTGATATGCAAAGTACTTATCCTTAAATCTAAATTCTCAAGCAGCATTTTTCTTTTTGCCTATGTGTAAACTTTTATGACTGGATGTGACGTGTGTGAGGAAGTGATACCAATTTAGAAGGCTAATCTTTTCAATCCTAAGTACACTCCACTCAGGTACCATGTGCAGAACCTGGCTGGATACAGTCACACACAGGGTATAACCATACTGAAATTACAGGTGGGCTGGTACCACATATAGATATGCTGAAGGTAGCTTTTATGTAGCTTGCTTGAAAAACCATAGCAGTGAAACTGTGGTAGCATGGGCAATAGCAGAGAGTAGCTGCTTAAGTACACCGGTTCTTTACCACTTTTATGTAAGCTAGATCAAGGCTAGCTCTGGTACGTCTAGTCGTGTTCCCGTCACACTTCTGCTTGTAGTGTAAATATATATTCAGTCCTCAGAATCATGCTCATCAATTCCGTGTGGCAGGCAAGAAGTTGATCGGTGTACGGCTTCTAACAAATGAGGCCCCACTCCTATTTCTATCCTGTCTTAAATGCAGTGTGCGCTCCATCACCAGCTGAAAAATCACTTCTGTTTATTCACCTGTCTTGTGAGTCAAGCAAAAACTTGCATAGAGATCATACTAACCTCTAGATTAGCAAACTTCACTGGTGAATGTACTACCTTCATTTGATGTCTGAGGGCCCGTATGTAAACTTATCCTTTTTGTGCATATTAGAGACTTCATAGTAAAACAAATGTCAGAGAGAGCCAAAATATGTACAATTACAACATCCTTCCTAAACATCTCTCTCATCAGACAGAGCATCAAAAAGAAATACTCCTAAGTGGCCATTATTACTTACAACTCATTCATTAGTCAAACAAGTAACAATTATTTATGTCCTAGATAAAGTCATGATCTATCTTGGTGTGTGCCACTGAACTGCACTGTGTGCTTTGGCTTTTAAATTGTCTAAACTGAACAGCAGCAGGAACTTCAAACTGATCTGGATTATGGGCAAACACGAGGCAAAGTCTTGACTGGCAGTGAGGGCTTTATGTAGGTCTCGGACAGCTTTGGTTCTAAGAGGCCTCTTGCTCCTCAGTAGCTCTGGCACCATCCTCAGCAGGGTCCTTGGGTTGGGTGCCTGCAATTCTGAATGAATGGCACAGTGTCT
The DNA here is from genome assembly GCA_007922175.1 of Pelusios castaneus. NCBI lineage: Eukaryota > Metazoa > Chordata > Testudines > Pelomedusidae > Pelusios > Pelusios castaneus. Next base: position 1,030,020 of record ML685929.1, on the reverse strand, counting down.
CCCCCTCCAAGGTGCTCAAATGACAGCCAGCCACCTGCTTGGTTCCTGTAGAGCCATGAAAGACAATTCTACGTAATCCTGTAGCCAGGTTTGGAGGAACCAAATGGCCATTCCAATGTTGCTAACTCTTAAGGCTTATAAGCCTCTAGATATTTTAGATCCCAACTCTGAAAAGTAAGTCTGAGATTCTCTGCTTTCTTTTACAAGGGAGGTGGCAGCTTGTGTGGGTAGGGTGCTTTTCCCTCATCATGGTTGCAGAGAAAAGCTTGAATATGAAATAAATTCCACCCTAAAGGCTCAAACTGGATGGCAAATAACTGCCACCCCTCAACTTATTCGTTTAAACAAAGAAGCTCCAGATTTTTGGAGCCTGACTCGTGATGTTTGAATGAATGATTTTTGCAAAACAACCACCCTTATCACCCCCAACTTCCCCATGTGTGTCTTCTCACAGGAGGAGAACTCTGGTAGTATGATGGAACCCAGCTACCTTCAGTAGGTCTAGCTGTGCAGCTCACCACAAGGTGAAGTCTGGGCCACATAGAAAGCCAGCCAACTGTGCTCCTAAGGAGAGTACAGTACCCATTGACACAGCCACCCCACACAAGACGCCACTAAATAACACTATCGCTATGCTGGTCTAATGGGCTATGTCTACACTTGCTAAAATTAGTTTGAATTAGTTAGTTCGAACTAACTAATTCGAACTAATTTTAGTTAGTTCAAATTGGCTTAGTTCGAACTAAGCAAGTGCCATTCATGGCACTTGATTCATTCGAATTAGTAATCCCCATTCATTTCAATGGCCGGTTAGTTTGAACTAAGAAATTAGTTCGAATTAACATGGCCACATTGGCTAATTCAAACTAGTTAATTGGAATTAAAGCCTTACTTCTGAAGCCCTATTCGAATTTATTAGTTCAAATTAAGGGCTTCCTTAATTAGAACTAACTAAAGCCTAGTGTAGCCATGGCTTTAGCTAGTTTGAATTAAACCACCTTAATTGGAACTAACTTGCCAGTGTAGACATAGCCCTGGAGTGCTCATCATTATGGTTGCCAGCAGGGCACATTTTGCCTCTTGGGTCTCTTCTGCAGTGCAGGCTATCACTTCATTTCAAATTCAAACATTTTTGAGGTTTTTGTTTCATCCCTTCCAACAAGCTCATGTACCCACAGTTTGTGATTATGCTAAACATCCAACATCTTGGCTGAAATGCATCAATTCAACCCTTTTAATAGCAAAGTCAGTGAGGCTGATGCATGGCAGGGGAGAAATCAGTCTAGTCTGGCTTGTTGAGATTATTGAAATAGGGAGATGTTAAGGTTCCCTCTACAAAGGTGGTATTTGCCATTATCTCCCATCCATGCAGAAGGTGGGTTTTTTATCATCTTTGTCTCTTTTTATCTTAACTTTTCTGCATATAGTCTTCCAGATCTTAAACCAACTTTGACCCCAAAATCAAGTAAGGGTGAATGATATTACATAACAATGAGAAGCAAATGCTCATTTTCAGATATTGCAATGTGTGTAGGGAATTTTGTTACTCAAACTCTAACACTGGGCTTAACGGAACACTTTGAAAAGACACTTTTAGTTTTCATGCTTTTTTGTTGCTGTTGAAGGTTGATCCTTTTTAGAAGTGGTGGTGGTTTGTTTCTTAAAATCTCAAAGCCACTATTGCTCCCCACAAGAAATATGAAGTAAAAATGTATGCAATTGTTTACTAGCCCACAAAATAATTGTGTGAATATATATGTTTTTCAAACTCCATGGCATCAGTGGGTTATCTAGCAGCTATGGGTGAGCTGTTCAAGCAAATATCAGTGAGTACATGTAAAACTGATTCGGCACTGTAATGTCTAATTAAATGCTACGCTAGCTCTTTTTTATAAAAAAGTGAGACACTTGTGTATGAGTCACTAATCACTGTCTGTGCTGCAGAGTCAAGAATACAAATACCTTTTGCATGAAAACGCTTGCTCCTTTTGATCTCCACAACATTCTCTAAACAGTTCTACAGAATAAGTAAATCTTTTGGCACATTCTTTGCATAATAATCACATCACAATTCAGTGCGAACATTTGATGCTGAGGAGTTAGGTGCTAATACAATTTTAGTAGCTGGTGCATGTTATATGTTGATTTGCCTAAGGGGGAAGAGCTTCCTACTTTTTTAAAGCAGTTGGTTGTCCTGGTCTAGACTACAGAGTTTTGTCACAAGTCAGCTTCTGTTGACAAAACAGTGGAAGGGGTACATATACAAAACTTCTGCTGACACAACTCTCCTGCTTTATTCATAAAATAAAACCACCTTGACGAGTGGCATATAGCTTTTGGTGGCAAAATTAAATCGACAAAATATCACTGTAGACACTGGTGTTGGCTGTCATGGTAAATGGCTTCCAGGAGGTGTCCGAAAATGACCAGAACCTTCAGGATAGGCAGCAGTTTGAACTCCCTGCCCTGCAGCCAGGTTCACAGGCATCTCCTTTAAAGGACCAGGAATTTTTGAAATTCCACTTCCTGCTTGATTGTCACGTGTTCTTACCACATCTTCCCAGTTGATCATGGTAGCTTCAAATAGCAAATGCTGTCCCACTTGGAGCACCTAGGAGCTGTTAGGTCTGCTGAGCATACAGAGAGAGGAGGTCTTTGCACTCCCAGCTCTGCTCCAGCCTTAGGCACTTTGATACCTGCAGCCTATAAATGGGCAATGCATCAGTGCTGCGTAACAATCAAACTGAGGCAGGTGTACCAGAAGGATAGCATGTCAAATTGTTGCTCTGGTGCTGTGCTGAAGACCCTGTCACTTCTATAAGGAATTGGGTGCAATCTGGTGTGGTGACCCAATATCCACTGCCAAGAGACCCATGGATACTTCAGTGAGGGTAGAGACAGTAAATGATGGACTCAAGCCTGAGCATGCAGTTCTGGATGAGGTTGTCAGAGGATGAGGAGGAGTAGGTGACAATTTTGTCAGGTGCCAAAGGGATCCAGGCCCTTTCCTTGACCCCAAAGAGTTTAAGCTAGTCCCAGTACACTCTCTGGTGTGCAGGATGCAATAGAGGGGAGCTCTGGTGAGTGATCATTAATGATCTCGATGACGGGATAGACTGTGTGCTTAGTAAGTTTGCGGATGAAACTAAGCTGGGGGGAATGCTAGATACTCTGGAGGGCAGGGATAGGATCCAGGGAGACTTGGGAAAATTGGAACACTGGGACGAAAGAAACCTCATGAGGTTCAACAAAGACAAGTGCAAAGTCCTGCACTTAGGACGGAAAAATCCCATGCACTGCTACAGGCTGGGGACTGATCAGCCAAGTAGCAGTGCTGTAGAAAAGGGCCTGGGGGTTATGGTGGACGGGAAGCTGGATATGAGCCAACAGTATGCCCTTGTTGCCAAAAAGGCCAATGGCATATTAGGCTGCATCAGTAGGAGTATTGCCAGCAGATCGAAGGATGTGATAATTCCCCTCTATTCAACACTGGTCAGGCCGCATCTGGAATACTGTGTTCAGTTTTGGGCTCCCCACTACAGAAAGGATGTGGACAAATTAGAAAGAGTCCAGTGGAGGGCAACAAAAATGATTAGGGGGCTGGGGCACATGACTTATGAGGAGAGACTGAAGGAACTAGGCTTATTTAGTCTACAGAAGAGAAGACTGAGGGGAGGTTTGATAGCAACCTTCAACTACTTGAAGGGTTGCTCCAAAGAGGAGGGAGCTAGGCTGTCCTCTATTACCATTGAGAACAGAACAAGGAGCAATGGTTTCAAATTACAGCTGGGGAGGTCAAGGTTGGTTATTAGGAAAAACTTTCTCACTAGGAGGGTGGTGAAGCATTGGAATGGGCTATCTAGGGAGGTGGTAGAATCACCATCTTTGGAGACTTTTAAGGCCCGGTTAGACAAAACCCTGGCTGGGGTGATTTAGTGGGAGTGGTCCTGCTTTTTAGCAGGGGGTTGGACTAGATGACCTCGTGAGGTCCCTTCCATCCCTATGATTCTATGATCTGTTTGAGCTGATGGTGCTTAGTTATATGAGGTACAGCTGTCCTTTGCTTTGTTTTAGTCTGGATGAAGGGACAGAACAGTACAAAAGTAGCTGTATTTGCTTTTTATTTCACATTCCCTTGTAAAGCTAAACAGTATGGCAGAAAAGTGTGTTTAATTCACACTGAAATTTCATGGGAAATCCTTCAGAGAGACCTCTCAGAAACTTTCCTGGAGGTAATCACCAGTCATCTGCCAAGAACCTTGGACAGACCTACTGTGTTCCTTCTCCTGTTATAGGAAACTTTCCTATGCCGATCAGCAATTACTTGGGCAGGGACTAAAATTGCACACAGGTGAGTAGCATATGGCCTGGTCTGAAGCTGCTCAGGTGGAGGAGATGATGTGAGAGAACTTCTCAGGAATCACACGTAGGTCCCTTCTGGTCACTGCAGATCAGGACTCTGCCACGGTGAAGTCTGCTTCAGTCCAGCCCAAGTCCCCACACTGCTGTGCAGCCAACTCCCAAATCCAGCCTCAGAGGGTCTAACCTCTGCTCCTCCTGGAACTCCCCTGTGGGAGCCCTCTTCCCTGGAAGGGTCCCGGGGAGTTACTCCATGGGCTAAAGGCTCAAACCCTGCTTTCCAGTCAGAAGGGACTCTCAGCCATTGTGAAAGTCAGAAGGGTTTATTAGCATTCAGGTTCACGGCATAGAAGAGTGGCTAGCAAGTTAACTAGAAGTTACAGCAGCGGGCCCCCAGAAGGAGTGTGGAACCTTGCTCAGAGGGCCCATTCCCTTAGACCCATGCCATAGCACTGCCCTTCTTTCTCCAGATCCCCTCCTCCTGTCCTCTTTCCCAGGCTAGGTGGACACCGCCCCTTGGTCTTGACCTGCCCCAATCCATGGGGTTGGGGTCCCCAAAAGGTCTAGCTATAGGCAGCTGGGGAGGGCCCATCTGCCCGCCAGTGGTCTCAGTAATAATCTCACACTTGGGTCCCACCATCAGAATATATGAACAGAAAGCAATGGAAACTGAGGCACAGCCCATGATAGCCTGAGACAATCCCAAGGGTCTCCTTGAACTTCATCACAGATGTACCTCAGCACCCCTGCTTATTCTAAGGAGTGAGAGATCAGCTTCTATGACCCCTGCCTGTAGAAAATGGTGACAATTTACAATTTTGTCCTCAGCTGCCTGCACTGATTTCCCTTTAGAGAACCACCAAGACCCTTTTCCCTATCTTGAGCACCTTCTGGCTGAAATCATCATGTTTAGGATGTTATCCAACCTGTGTGCTCACCAGAAGATTGTGACACAGGTGTATATTACTGTAATGATTCAATGCTTGGAGTGCACTAACCATCATGCTGCTTTTCATTTTCTTGTGCTCCTTCAGAGGTACCCTCAGTGGTGGAGTCCATCTGCCTGATAAGAAAGCGTACACAGAGGAGCAAGAAAGACATGTTTCAGGAAGTGCTTCAGTTCTTATAGATAGAAAAATGAGATGATTGGGCATGGAGACAGATTAATTGAAAATCAGAAAATAGATAGGCAGGGGGAACCATGAACAAATCTTAGCAGGACATGAATAGATGATAATTCCATGGTGGAGCAAACGGCTGATAAAGTCCCTTATAAAACTTCAGACTGAATTCCCCTGCCACTGTTAGAGAAGACCACTGCTGCGAAGCCATACACTATTTCATGACATTTCCAAGAGTCAGTCCTTTGTAGCTGAACGCAGTTAATGGCCCTGCAGGCTTGTGATAACACAGCCCCAGTGGGTGGACTTCGTGACTCCAAACTGAGTAGTGACCAGCTGGTAGCAGTCTGGAGTTGCCAGTTCTACACACTTCCACTGAGACAGCCGCTCTCATTCTGGTGTCCTTGCATGGCAATGCTGGGGTGAGCTCCATACACAGATCCAGGAAAGGAGCTTTCTACATCTGAAAGCTCTGCAGCCATTGTTCATCTTCCTTGACCTGCATGATGTTGCAACCCCACCATTCAGTTTTTCCCATACCCAAAAATGACGGTCCGAGTGCAGGTGTTTCGTGAATGCCAAAAGTCATTGGGCATGGTTCCTTTTCATGGCACACAGCATGTCAGATTCCTGTTGAGAATGGGAGCTCATGACCATCGATGTGTTTGTAACAGTGACCACAACAGAAGAGAGCGGTGCAGGATCCATTCTTTCAGGCTGAGGTGATGTGCACATGGTAAACAGGCCATGGAAAAAATGCCATGCTATGGCATGATGTGAGCGAGGGTGGGTGATCTGCATCATGGGATGTTAAGCCCATGATCAACTCTGCCTTCCCGCAACTCTGAACTGCAGAAGGTGGCAAATTGTACAGTGGGGGTCTACTCACTGTGTACTGCTCTCATTGCACCATAGTGTTTCCTGCAAAGTAAGTTTAAAACCCCCGATGTACCATCTGGTAGCAAGATATATATTTTTTTGCATTTCATCTTTAACATCGTTATGAAAGAGATGCAGCATATAACACACACCTTTAAAATGATCTCACTGATGTTCAGTGCGGGGAGAAAAATGGAGCTGCTGCTGAGAGTTCTGACATCTAAAAAGCTTTGGGTAAATGACTAACAGCTGTTGCTTGAGAAAGAACCAAGAATAGAGATTTGTCATGCTCAAATATAGAGCTGTCTATACTACAGATGGACGAGAGCTCCAGATCCATGTCACATTGGGAATATTTGAATGTAATCTCTATTTACCCAAAGAGAAGAATCAAACTCTGAATTTTGGATCTGGGGCTAAACTTTCTTAGACTTGTATCACTGTGAGTACCTGTGGACATCACAATGAAACTGATCATTTTACCAAAGCAAAGGTGACCTTGAAAGTTCCTGAGGGCCCCCTGGCAAAAGGTTCAATGTCATACACCAGCAACTCCTATTAAGCCTGATAAACTCTCTACCCCTAACATGGTATTGTCAGTGTTCATAAAGAATGTTGTGATCAGAGGCAACTGCTATTTGCATCTGAGGTAAACAGCAGATAGCAGGAAGATGAGGAAATAGCATGATATCATCACACAATTCTAAAAACATTTTTTGAGGGGGGAGGGATGTTCATCTTGACTGAGCCAAAGCTAATGAACTTGGGGGCTCTAAGAAGCAGCAAAAGAACATCATGTTACCTACAGTGTTAGGGCCAAAATGCTGACCTGGGTGAGTGAAACTCATGTCTACACTGATAGTAGCAAATTCACCCCTGGCAGATTGGTCCTCTTGCTTCCCCTACCCGCCCCATGTGATCGAGCGGTCGTGACCACCTGCTCAGTTGATCTGAAGTCGATCTAATAAAACCACCTCCAGAAAAAGCATAGGGCTGTGTTCATGGGAACACATTTCCTTTCCACGTAACCAATTTCTATTATCTCTTCTTAAAGCTGCTCTTTATTAAATAAACTTTTTTATGCGCAGGGTCTACCCTGAGGGGTTAGGTCAATCTAGCACTGCTTACTTTGACTGTCTACAGCTGGCATTCACACTGACTGGGCTAGAAGGTCAAATTAAGCAGCCTTAGCAATTGGCCTAATAAATCCACCCCTCCAGGAGGTGGAGGGTTAATGGCGATTTTAGTAACTCCCCCTAAACCCAGTGTAGACCCAGGGGCGGCCCTCAGCTTGGCAGCCCCGCTGCTGGCTGGGCAGCACCCCGGCCGGTGCTGCTGCCAATCCCCACAGCCCTGCTCGAGGATCGGCAGCCCCCGGCCAGGGCTGCCGATCCCCCAGCGGAGGGCTGCTGAGTCTGGGGCGACTGGCAATCCGGGTGGGGGTGGGGGGCTGTGAAGGAGCTGGAACAGGAGTGCCCTTTGAACACTCTCCTCCGGTTTTATTATGTCAATGTTAACACATTGACTGTAGGTGCTGCCCCCAGTGTAGATGTGGCCTTTCTTTTTGTAACTTTATCTCTGGGCTGTGATGTTCTAGTGAGGGTACATCCCCACTGGGATAACAGGCTCCATGTATTCTGTCTCTTTGGAGACAGGGCAATGGGTAACTTCTGTGAGCCTCCAGTAGCAGGCTGGTTACTAGAGGATGCCCATGGATTTAGGCGCTAAGGGGGACTGAGTATTACCCTACAAGGCAAGGTATGGGCTGGTAGAGCCCTAAGGTGTTTGTTTAGTTGGCTCACAGGCTGGGAGGGTGGGAAGCTGTCACACAAGTTAGCACCAACACATCATTTTGTTGCTATGGCAGAAGGGTGACAGGATGACTTCCCTGTATGACCCAAGAAAGCATGTACCACAAAATGACTTCTTCCTGTAGAAAGGGTGAAGAATCCAATCTTCTTGTAAGGACATGAGAGAGAGAGACACACACACAGACAAACACAGACACACACACATTCTTTTTATTGTGTTTTAAATTGAGGAAATCAGGTTGCACATTATTTCTATAATAAAATGTACAGGAAGGCCTTTATAGCCACAAGCTGGGGACCTTCAATTAGTTTTTATGAAAGATGGCAAGAAGAGTGGATTATGGTCACAAATTGAGAAATTTATTTTAATTAATCTGTGTACCAGTTAAACTGTCTCTTTCCCTGGATTCATATTTAAGTCCACATTATTATTCTGTGGCTCATATAGGTCTATGAATCTTTCATTTTGTCATCCAAGTTAAATTTAAACTCTGGCCTTCCAATCAGTATTTTGAATCACTAGGATATTGGCTAAGTATATAATTCTTATCTTAGACACTGAACAGCTGTTTCTATTTGTGCCCAATATGTAATTACAGCAGGGGGAGCTGGACAATCAGAGATTAAAGGGATGCTGCTTAATCTTCCAGCACATGGTTCCACTTAAAAAAAAAAAAGAAATCCCCTTACAAGACATGGTACATCTGCTCATGCCCCTACCTGCTGATCAGTAGATAAGACAGAGATAGACCTCTTTCTAAAGCTGCAGTAGGACTCATTGGAATCAGGGTGTTCAGAGCCCTGTTAAGCAGTCTGTAAGGTCTTGAGGGCTTATGGATGATTCCATTCCTATATTCTTTCCCCCATTCTAAAAATGCATCTTGTAGTTTCCCTTCTATCATACACATGTAGTAACTTTCCAGAAGGGCAGATGATCCCCTCTGCCCAAGCTGAAGAGAGCTAAATTTAACTGAAATGGGCAGAGGCTATCGTTGGACTCTGGCTACAACCAATACCTCAGGCCCTTTAGGTTCTTTTGGATTCAGTAGACACAGTACCAAGGAGGCAATGTAAAGAGTAAAAGCAAATCACTTTTAATAGGGTACAAGCAAGGGGGGGGGGAATAGGAGAGAAAGTCCAATGCTTATGCCCCTTCTGCAGACGGGAACCCCAAGCAAGGCGACTGCAGGTGAGAAGCTTAGAGAGCGATGATGCGAGGCGATCAGCACAGCAGCTGTCCCATCGGTGAAGTTCCAAAGAGGAGGGGTTTGAGCATCAGCTTCTATACACTTTTTTAGACACTAACACATACAACTAACTTTTTTCCCACCTACTTACTACATTAGCGTAACCCCAGGGTCATTAGAATTATTACCTTGTTTTTCTGCAAGAAAGAATAACAGCCTTGGTTCCCATCAGTGAGGGAGGAAAGACATTCCAATCCCCATTGATAAGGGGGGAAGACACATTTCAAGGCTGACAGTACCAGCCTTACATCAATCAGGCAGTATCTGGGAATTGTCATACACATGCAGGGTTGTTTAACAGGTCAGGGCTACAAGGTGACTTTACCCTCTATTCAGCTATATACCATTACATAATCTTCCATTAATACTACAGAGGGAATGGTAATGAGATCTTGTCATGCTTTTCCCCTATATTACTCAATGGGTTTCCCTGGTTAGGGAGGTTGCAGGGAAGAGTTAGAGTAGCAAGCATAATACACTGCATGCTCCCCTCACAGCAGTGAATTTCTGAATCTTCAGTGGGACTGCTCGCATGCATAATATTAAGCATATGTGTAAGGGTTCACAGAATCTGAAGGCAACTATAGAAAAGACAAATTCCAAAGGGGTAGCCGTGTTAGTCTATTGTAGAAAGACAACAGAGTCCTGTAGCACTTTTAAAGACTAACAAAAGCGCCACAGGACTCTGTTGTCTTTATAGAAAAGACAGTATGTAATGGAAATAACATCTGACCAGGAGGAAGGAGGAGCTCACTCAAGGCTATGGAGTTGTGAAAATACCACAGTATTCTTTGTGTTACTTGAGTTTTTATTGTTTTTCAAATTATCATTGCAGGGTCATTGTCTGAGAAATGGCTGTACAAGATAAAATTTGGAGAGGAGTAGGAAGGAGGAAAAAGAAGTTGTCTGGCATATGCAGCCAAAGGGAAACATTCCACAGACAGGGAGCAGCATGGGAGAAGGAACAGAGGAGCTTGTATGAGGTGATGATACTCTGCTGAAAATATTGACTTTCACTGAAGTTTGAAAACTCACCTCGGGTGCAATGCTATGGGTTGCCAGTTAAATTTTCCCCTCAGTGTTCCATTGGTCTTCTAACAGAGTAACTGCTAGCTAGGTGAGAAGTGTGGTGACGGATCTCTGGGTGAGTATCGAGAAGATTGCAGCTCTTCATACATAGGAAGGACACCTGATTCAAAGTAATTCTGAGAGGAAGTTGGGGTGTTTTTACACATTCTCTAAAAGAGGTAATAAATACATCAACAGTAGTAGCAAGTAGTGAGCTGCCATCATATCTCTTCTAATGATGTATGTGGTTCTTTCCATTGAATGAACTAGCATGCACTATAGTTTTCCTGGAGTGCCTGCCTTTTTGTGAAGGCCCTCCAATGAGCAGACTCCAAGCTTTCCATAGCAACCAGCAGCAATCTTGCAAACATTACTTCAGGTTGGGTGAATGACCGTGTTAAGTAGAAATGGGTGAGAGATTCATCACAATAAGCTTTTAAAATGTTACCTAGTTAATATAACATTTCATCTTAAGTTTGGGGGTGGGGGGAATGGGAGTGCAAAATAATGTGAAATGATCAAAATAATTCTGAATTTTAGTGCTAAAACATTCACTAGCTTTGTCCGGTGATACGCCCGACAGATCTTTTTATGATGAATAAGGGAAGGTACATAATCTATCAGTGTATAACCATTTCTAGATAAGATAGTTTTAAATAGGTGGTCATTGGCTCTTTAAATCTTTCATTTTCAGGCATACTATTTCAGATTTGATTTTTTAAATGCTTTTGAGCATTTAATTATCTTAAGCTTTCATCTGTTCTAACTCTTTAAAAAGATGTACAGTGTTCCATAAAGTAAACGTATAGTATGTTTGTATGGGCCGTGCTTTTTTTATTCCCTCTCCCTGAAGAAAATTAATTTACAACTGTCTCCTACTTCAGGCAGTGTCTGACTTTCCTAAGAATAGGGTTGGGTCTTGGAAGGATTTAGTGAGTGAGGTTGCATTTCAAAATAGCCATACATTATGTTCAGTTCTCAGTATTATGACGTCTTTTAGAACACAATCCATTGGAAAGGTGGTGTTTAAACATAGAGCATATGTGATTGGTAAGTAGCATCTGAGAAGCATTGTACCCCATGTAACAAGTCTGCCTAGAAACATATAAGCAGTTATTGAAAGCTAATTCCTTTGTGTAACTTGAAAACAATAATACTTCTGAGTGTCTTCAATACTACATTTGATGTAAAACTATTGGCTTCAGCATGGATGATGCAATTCAAAATGACATCCATTCACAGAAGGCTGCTAATATCCTCTCCCACCATATCTAAATTATATTCTCCTTTTCTCCCCCGCCCCTAAGTTTATCTTATTCCATGTCAAATGCATAAAATATGACATTACATCTTTGATATTGGAGAAGGAGAATGTGAGAAGAAAGAGGTTTGGGCCCTAGTCCAAAGCCTATCAAAGTAAGACTCCCCATTGGAACTCTAAGTATTTTCATTTATGGATCCTCTACAAGGCTTGCAGTTCTCAGCCATCTCATGGTGTGCACTGTTTAACTCCTTTGCTTAATGGCTATGTTTTTGCTTGTGTCACTATTTACAAAACTGTAAGGGAAATAGTAAAACAAACTAAAATATACTGAACTCCTCCTATAACTAATATAGCAAGTGAATAACAGTAAACTATAATAGGAGTGTGTGTGGCATACCAAGATTAAGGAAAGAGTATCATATTTCACTTGTGGATGGATCCTTAGTAGTAAACACTGACATTTATGGAGAAGTGAAAGACTTACTATTATCTGAGTTAGTTAATGCTCATGAAAGGCTCCCCATCCAAGTAGTAAGGAGGATAGATTCTTCAATAGGAAATCAGTGAAGAAATGTCAAGTGATGACCTCTTTTAATTAAAAAATAACTCCCCCTGCTATTCCAATATGCCAAGTCACTTTGCACAGTCACTCTTGGTGTAGGGAATGTTCACTATTGCATTGTTACTGAGTAACTTCATTGGAAAGGCAAGCCTGCAGAGACTGGTGTTCTGCAGAGAACTGTGAGGTGAACTATGGGTTCCTCAATCAGATGTGTGGAATTGGTTCTTCTGTACACCCTTCAAGAATGCACTGGCCACAGGCAATTTTTCTCATGTGTTTTGCTTACATTATTGGCTGTGAAAATGTTTATTTGTTAATCTTCTCCTGTATTTTTCTATTTGTTTTTTAAAGCTTTTCCCGGAATAATGGGCCATCCATTTTTCTTTTTAAAAGATGAACGGTCTCCGTCTCTTTACCTTTCCATGATCACTAGAGTAAAATTTACTCCTGTATGATAGGCTAGCACAGTATTCTTTGAGACCTTAAGTGGTGCAAATGGCCCTTGTGCAAAGATGAGCCTTATGCCATTAATGTATAAGAATACTTTGGGGAGTTGGAATGGAAAAATATGAATTGTATTTGAGTGACGTCTGCATGATAAAAGTTTGGTTACAGGAGACTGATATAAACTCTGCTCCACTTTATCTAAGCTTTATTTATTTATTTATTTTAAAAAACAAACAAACTTTAAAGTAAATATTGGTCGCACTCCCTTGTAAAGTGTGAGCTGATTAACCCAAATCAGACAACTTTATCAGTGCTGAAGCTGTATATTCTCCATTGAGTAGTTCTGTTGGAAACAATGGGCCAATGTGGAGCAAGTTACTCTTCAACACAAGAAAGAGGGGTAGCATTGGAGACTGACTTGTGTAAAGATTTCATGGTGACTTTTCCTGGAAATTAAAAAGTATTCAGGATAGCCTTTTCCTTATTAAAAAAATAAAATAAAACAATGCTCTTTCCTTCCTCATTTATCTGCCAGAGGTACTATGTCATTCTTGCTCCCTGTAGCTGAAATCTTTACAGGTGTTTTCTCACCATCACCTACAGCAAGAGCAGGTAGGTAAGTGGTAGAGAATTAATTCCCTGTGCAATGCCTATATCCCATTGTAAACTCCTATTGACTTTGCTGGCAACAGCTAGTTCACTTTCACCATTTGTTTCCATGTTTTCTTCCCACTGACTCTCTGGTTTGGGGTTTATCGTTATAGAATGACTTTTCACACAAAAACTCTAAAGTCAACAGACCCTTTGGATGTATCAAGCATGACTGAGGGCTTTTATATTGGCTTAGAGTTTTCAATGATGCCATCTAATACACCTCTTCTCCTTCCATTCCAACTCCCCAAAGTATTCCTTTCTTTTTATGTTTGTCATATAGTACAAAGCCAGGGTTGTGTGTGTGTGTCACCACAAGCTGCACATGCCATTTCAACAGGAAATAAATTGTGAATAAAAAGATGGGTATATTTTCTCTTAAGTGCAGAAGACACTGTATGTGTTTCTTCCTAAAACCTTTGAGATTGTTTGCTTTTTGCAGAATCATTACAGGCACAACTCATGACAAACCAACATATTGGCAAGAAACTGGCTGAAGTTCAGTGGTAAACAGTGGCTTATTATGCCAAGTACAATTGGCATCTTTGTATCTAATCTATATTTACAAATTTTGGTACAATGCTCAAGTGAAACTTAAGTGGTTCTGTGGGAAGTTGTGTGGGGCACGGTGTGAAATGTTAACTAGTGATGGCTGACCCAAGATTGTTACCCAATATTGTTTTGTCTCCCTCCCTTCCAGACAGCAGTTCAGTAATACAAAACCCTAAATAATACACAGTATATTCGATAGACTCTTCAGATCAGTCATCTATAAGTATATATTTCACATGGATCACATTGACTCTAACATTTGGTAGGCTCCATTTTATAATTCTTTTACATTTCATGCCCATATATATATATATATATATATATATATATATATATATATATATATTCTGTCTAAAAGGAAGCTAGGCTTTGGGGCTTGGACACAGTATGGTATCGAATATATGTGATAAATAGCACAGGCCTAATTTTTCTCTCTCTCACACTAGTGTAACAGGATTGGACCTGATTTTCCACCTTGCCCTGTGCCTATAAAATGGAAGCAGTTCAGGCAGGCACAAAGAGGTTCCTGAAGGTGATCTGTAGCTGGAATGAGAAGACATACTTGAATAAACTGGCACAAACACCTTTAATCTGTGGAATTTTCCATTTAGAAAAAAAAACAAAAAACAAAACCCTCGTTGCTTTGTCAACTTCTTTGGATATAAAGAGAGCTAGAAACCTTAAATATTGCAAACCCATTTCCCAAGAGAGCCTTCACAAAATTAGATAGTCAGTAGAGCAGGTGGGAGACATTGCAACAGAGCCATATTTCATTGAAATATGTGGTTCAGTTAAACTGGAAATGCTTGGATTTGATTTATCAATTTTGTTTCAGAAGAAAACTGGGAGTGTGGGGAGTTTGACTGTCAAAATGTGATCTGATATTTCTGGAAAACCACTTTAGATTTTGCATTTTGAAATGACTTCTCATATTTTCAAAAAATTATATTATAATACAAAATAAAGGAAAATTGCAATCAAAGATTTATCCTGCACAAAAGAATCAAAATGTTTTGTTGGGATTGTCCTATATTCTCTCCCCCTCTTCCTTCCCCAGCATTTTCTTTCAGAGAACTTCAAAAGGTTAGGATTTTTTTCTCTGACAAGGGAAGAAAACAGATTTCAAAATTCTTCATGAAACAAACTTTAATAATGCTCTGCACAACTCTAGCAGTCAATGAAATATCGCCTCTGTGTGTACAAAGAAATACTTGATTAGGCAAGCAATGACGTGCAAAGTAAGCTGTGATCAGTTACCCATTGTTAAGTGATGGGCAATGGATTATGAATTCACTAGAGACATACCAAAAATTGTCCTTGCCGTCATTACTGGTGGAAAAATCCTGTGTTCATTGGTTTGCCACCCAAAATATGCCTTTTATCTTCATATTTTTTCTTATAGCTAAATTAAAAACTGTTTTGTTTATGCTTACCATATCATATTAATCAGTAATTAAGTTTTAAGGAGCTTGACAACCTATTTTCCCCTCAGTAATTAGGATTGTGTAATATATTACCTAGAAGTCTCTGGGAAAAGACCAAATGAAACATTGTTGCAATTAATGTTTCATCTTACATCTTGGTCTGAGTTTTTCTGTAGATCAGTTGAAAGCTAAGCAAAGAAGAGTTTTGGGTGGTGGGACTGTGAGGTGGTTGTTAGTACACAGAATAAATGGCAGAGCTACAGATAACAAGGTCTCCTTTATGCCCCATCCATTTTTCTTCCCAGTTGTTTACTATGATAACAAATTATTTTCTGTCTTAACTAACGAAGTGGCACATATTCTCATAGCAAGATGCATACTGAGAATTTTTCATGGGGTTAGGGCATTTTTATAGAAAACTATTGTAATCTGTGTTTTGCTTCTTGTCTAAGTGAGCAAGGTAGATAATGATACTTCTGTTGGATTAATAGTTACTGTGACCGAGAATGGACTAGAGGCTGGTCTCTGAAAGCTTCATAGGTGAGTGCTCTTCCAGCTGAGTTACAAGATGCAAATTCCCTTAAAATGTGTAAGCATTTTACGTGCAGCTGTCTTCATGCATCCATGAAATGCAGTAAGGAAAACTTCATTTTCAACAGAGAAATATACTGCAGGGGTGTTAGGAAATGCTGTCTCTGCTGCAGCTGAACACTATAGGATGAAATTTAGTTCTCCATAGAAAGCCAGCACCAGGCCTATGCACCATTGATCTCCCTCTTAAACCTTATTTCAGGGTTTAAACTGGGCTTTACTGTTCCATCAGTCTTGCACTAGCCCAACAGCGTGGGTAGTGGGTAGTGAATACATTTACAACACATTGACTACATTTAAAAAAAAAAAAAAATCCCTGGAAATAGGCAGGGGTTGGAAATTTTTGTTTAATTGAAAGCCAAAACACCACAAAACTGAAAATTAAATAGTTCTGACATATGCAATAGGATTTACTGTCCCCCAATTTTTTAAAAAAATTTTTTTTGCTGGTTGCTCTGTCTTGTCGACCTTTTTTAAAAAAGTATAATGTGCTGTTACTGTTATTTTCAAGTTTGGTAACTTTAGATGTTAGCAGACCTAGCTAAAACTCTCACTCACATGCATTACTTTCAGCTGACCCTTTCGGAATTCATTATGGCATGGACTCTGTGCTAGACCTCTGTTGAGAAATGAATTTCACCCCCTGCTGCATTAGTGCACTCCCAACATCATACCTTCCTATGTTCCACACCCCATGACTGGATTAGCTACTCAATCACCATTTGTGAAGGTTTTTTGTGTCAAACGCTCATTAAACCTTATATTTTCCATGGTGCCTTACCATATAGGGGAGTCTGTCCATTGATTTCAGAGAGTTTTTGTCAGATCCATAATGGCCACTTGCCACCATATCTGTGAATCGTATCAATCATTTCATTCTTGATTGTGCTAACTTGCTTGCAGATAATAAAACTTTAGGTACAGGAAGCATGTTACATATCTGGCACAGACTCACTCTATACAGTTCTGTCATGCGATACAAGTAATATCACTATTTTTCTACCTACTAATAGAGGACATGATATTCTGTTTAGCAGATCTAGGTTCTTGCTCTGATGGGATATCCCCCCCCCCCCTCTAAAATGGGATTTCTGACATTTCTATGACCTCTTAGTAGAAGAATTAGATGCACCAGTTACCAAGCAACAGAGAGTCAGGCAACACACTTTCAAAAGAGCTCTAATTGCACGGAGTGGTAAGAATTGCATCCAGAGTCACAAAAGCTAGAGACGTATTCTGTTGTGAGAATTCATTTACTTGTTTATTCTCAATATAATATTAAGCTCTAATGGTCACTAAGTGGAGCTGGTAGAAAACAGATGGGTACACGGGCTCTGGATCTGCTTTGCATACAGTGAGCTATAAAGGACTATTGCCACTCCTTAGAATTCATTTACCACATTCTGTTTGTCTAGAAAATGTTTGTGTTCAGTTCCCAAGGAGATACATTCATCTCCACAATATTAAAACCAAAGGGAATGGAAAAAGACTTACTTAAAGCTTTGAAATATTTTGTAAGAGACCGAAGAGAGGCTTTGAAGCACAATATAGTCTGACAACTTATCCTCTAAGGTTTTAAAATTACATGTTTTATAATTCACACAATGAAATCCCTATGAGAGAAGAATGTGTGCCTGGGTTTGAAGGTTCTCTTCCCCCCCCCCCCCAATTTGTATCTTGCTGCATGTGAGAAGTCAAACTGTTAACTTCTTGCATGGAGCATCTAGGACAGTCAGGGTCACCCCTTCCTAAAGCATTCCCATTGTCATGAAAGGGCCAGAATAGGATGCATCTAATGTAACAACCCACTTTTCTCATAGGGGTTTATAGACGTTCAATCTGAGCTATAGATTGACTCCACACAGAGTCAGAACATGCGAATGATCAGCCAGCTTCTATATTACAGCTTCATTAGCCTTTGAGCCTTAGGGCTAGTCTTCACTGATAGTGGCAAAATCACTGCCATCAAATCAACTTTTCTGATCAACTGATCGGGTCTCTGAAGACCTATTCAGTCGATCGGGAAGCTGATATATTAAGACCACCCTGGCAACTGGAGTAATGCTGAATTGAAGAGAGGCCCCTCCCTTCAACTCAGCACAGTGGAAGTGCCGGGTATTAGAGCAGTCGAATTGAGATACGCAAGTTATTCTAAGTAACTTGAGTATCTCCATTTGACTGCCACTAAAAACAGTGGGCACCGCAGACCTGCCCTTAATTTCCTGCAGGAAGTTGGTGGTGTCTCGTGGTTGGAACAAACGAGTGGGATTTGGAATTATTTTCCACTCTGGGATTGGTTTGCTGTGTAAACTTGAACAAGTTATTTAATTTCAGAATGAAGGAGATTGCCTGCATCACATAGGTGATCTGAGGCTTGTTTAATATTTGAAATATTTTCTTTATGCATTTATTTTTCAGGCTCCCAAGTATTTACAAGGTGCCTCATAAAACAGGTAGAGACTTGGAGCTTTGCTGAATTCCACTGAGGTTAATTTAAAGTTATAGTGGTGTAAAACTGGTATAAACAAGGGAAGAATCAAGCCCATGGTCTAAATCTAATCATCATCTGGTTTAGTGCAATCTCTAAATTCAGCATGACGCATGGAGTGGAAAAGTATTCTAATCTTACATTATATCAAACCATTTTCTGGACCTTCTTCCTTTGGCCATCCATAGCATCTCTCCACCTGTTACTGTCAGAAATGACCTGGTGCAATGCTTTGTAGGAGAGGTGAACTGTCCAAGGGCTTGATCCGGGAACATGGTGAGTCCAACAAAGCATTTAAGCTTTAGCTTCACTGAGAATACTCGCGTGCTTAAAATGAAGCCCCTAACTGTATATAGATATCTGAATATGAAGTAGATCGTTACTCACTAGTTGAATCCTCAAGAGAAAATGAGGTATAGGTTAAATTGCCCACATCTATATGGGCTTTTCAAGCTTTGTTTTTCTGTTTAGGGACCTTTCAGTTCAGTAACTGTGTAATTATCATAATTTCCAATACAGCTTTTGTGACATTACTACATAGTTCATTGCAGAACATCTATGAAATTAACATCTCAGTACTGGAAATGTGTCATGATTTTCTAATCCAAAAATCACATTTTTGTAACCATATTCTGACACAATCAAAATGTTTTTGCCATATTTTTAGTCCCACAATTGAATATTGCTTTTCAGAGACCCAGTTAGAGGGAGAGGCTTATTATATTGGCCAAGTATATAACAAAGGTATAAATTACTTGCCACTGTTAATGGCATAAAGTTCCTCTACAGCTCTTCCCAGCTCATAAAGCTTTGGTTAACTACTTTAAGTCATAATTGTTCAAGCCTTTTGGTAGTTAACCAAAATTCCTGTAAATTTGCATGGATGTAGATGATCAGTTGCTTTTAAAAGGGAAACTTAAGGTGGACCCCCTTCCAACTAAATTTACCTTCCAAAATCATGCTCATCTTAATACTATTACATACTTAGATGCCTCAAGTGTGTTCAGAATTGCTGAAGACACAAATATCAAAACAATCCAATCTTAGGGGAGGTGTATAATCTATGGCACAGACATAGAAAAGCAAGGTTCAACAGAAGACTCAGGAACAAATTGCTGCAGATAAACACACTTCCCCTCTGAACCTAATGAGATTACATGTTCTGTTTTTGTGGGCTTCGAGGACAAATAAGTTGTTGGGAGGGATTTAATAAGGGGAAGGAATAGGGGCCTGGAAAACTGGACATGGGGTGCATCATTCCATCCACAGAGACAGCACAGAACAAAGCAAGAGGGCAGCAAAAGGATTTAGAAGCACCTTTTAAATTAATCTCCCATTGAAGTTAATTCATGACCATTCCTGAGTCCTTAGATGTGTCACCTATTGAAGTAAATGAGAAGCATACCTGTGGAGGGAGTCAGGATCAGGTCCAGTGGGTCTAAAAACTGTTGTTATGAGCTAATTTCTGCCCTGATGTACCCCTATGTAGTCAACTTTCTTATTTGAGAGACACACAATTACCTTACAGCTACAGCAATATCTTGCAAATACAGGGCTAGTACACATTCCATTTAGCTACATCATTACAATCAACATATAGCAAACTGAACTTACTGTATAGCCTTGTACTTTGTATGATGTGGTATTTTCACCAATATAGGATAGCATTGTGAAAGAAGATGTATAAAAACACTAATCTGGGAAACAGTCTCCCAGGCTATGTCTACACTGGCAAGTTAGTTCGAATTAAGGAAGCTTAATTCGAACTAACTTAAGCCTTGGCTACATTAGTTTGAATTAAGGGCTTCCTTAACTCAAACTAATAAATTCGCTTATACTTTTCGAAGTAAGGGTTAATTCGAACTAGTTAGTAACTAGTTCGAATTAACCCAATGTGGCCATGTTAGTTTGAACTAAGTGCTTAGTTCGAACTAACCGGCACATTGAGCTCAATGCAATTGACTAATTCGAACTAAGCAAATGCCATGCATGGCACTTGCTTAGTTCGAACTAAAATTTGCTAGTTCGAATTAAGTTAATTCGAACTAACTAAAACTAGTACAAATTAGTTAGTTCAAATTAACTAATTTGAACTAACTTTGGTAAGTGTAGACATAGCCCCAGACTCTCAGAGCCCAGCCTCCAGCACAAGCCTGAACATCTATGTGGAAATTTTAAAGCCCGAGCCTCAGCAATGAAAGCTTGAGTCCGCTGACATGGGCCAGGATGAGGGTTCAATTGAAGGGTAGACATACCCAATAGGGCCAGGATTTCACCCATAAAGGGAAAGCCAATAGTGAAGTATCCATGGGTACGTTTACACTTGCTAAGCTAAGTTGACTCTGTTAAGTCAACTTAACAAGATCAACTTTAAGTCAACTTTGTTAAGTTGACTTAGAGTATCTACACTTAACACTTCAGTTGACTGCCTGCATTCACACTAGCAGGTGCTAGGTCGACGGAGGAGAGCTGCAGCCGGAGAAGATCAGGCTGGGGAGAGCTGCGGCTAGGGGAAGTGGTGCTGGGGAGAAGGGGGAGCTGCGGATGGGGGAGATGGGGCTGGGGAGAAGGGGGAGCCGCGGCTGGGGGAGATGGGGCTGGGAAGAAGGGGGAGCCGCGGCTGGGAGAGATGGGGCTGGGGAGAAGGGGGAGATGGATTTCCAGCTGAAGAGAGGGGTTTCCCTGTGGCTGGAGCCCCGGGGCTGCGGGGGTTCCCCTGCAGCTGGGACTCCTCTGCTGCAACCCTGCATGACTGGAGCCCTGGTGCAGCGGAGTTTCCCCGCGGCTGGAGCCCTGGTGCCAGTGGCTGGCGCTGTGGGGGTTGCCCCAAGGCTGGGGCTCCTCTGCCTCATGGGGAGCCAGCAAAGTCGATTTAGCGCTATTCCACGTCCACAGTGGCTTTAAGTTGACTTAAGTTGACCTTCAGAGATGGTGTTAAGTTGACTTACGCTGTTATTAAGTCAACTTAAGGAAGCGTTTAAGTCGACTTAATAAAAACCCAGTGTGGACACGGCTTTCTGTAGGTCGACTTAAGTGTCCTTAAGTCGACCTAGGTTGCCAGTGTAGACGCACCCCTTGGTATCTGTAATCTTGTGAAGAAACAGTTTCACCATGTCTCAGACTAATTTCTAGATATTTGAGGAGTTCTTTTGGTGAGTAAATCAAAATGTGTACCTGTAAATTACATTACTATTCTAAGCACTAAATAAAGCTATTGTTTTTCATGCTGTTGAGAGCTCGCTCTCTCTGATAGTAACATCAGAATGGTTATTTTCATTCTCTTCCCCTCTGCCCTTTTAAAAATGGTAAGCCCCTGAAAAAGATTTTTAAATCTACAAAATTAAACCTCTGCTTTCTGTTAGAAAGCTGTGGGGAATGGATTTCATTATATGATTAGCTCTGATTTATTTTTTCTCTGGTGAGCATTGTAGGACATAACAGAATGTTAACAATCTGCCATGAGTTTTCTGTAATAACATTCCAGCTTTCTGCAGTGAGTAAATTTTCTGAAAATGTTTCATTTTAAATTGGACTCCTGCCCAATATAGCCATCATTACATGAAAATAAGGAGTTATGTGTTTTTCTTTGAGGTTGCTGTGGGTGCTCTATTTTATGCAATGGTGTGTCCCTGTGCCTTAGATCAGAGAATTTCAACAGTAGTGTTTGTCTTGGTCACACATGCTGTCCCCATCTCGTTCCATTGTTGGCACTTCATCCAGCACATGCAACCAGAACCCCTCTTGGTTCCTTCTCTACCATCCTTGGCCAAAGAGAGAGCTCTCAGCAGCATGAAAACCGATAGCTTTATTTAGTGCTTAGAACAGTTTGTTAGAGTAATTAATGTGATGATAGCTTTTGCTTACATGCTTTTCTATTTCTTTTTCTTAAAATTCATACCTTTTTTTTCCTATCCCTTTGAATATTAAGCCTCAGGGCTGAACCATCATAATTTGAGCCATGCCTGATTCACCAAGCTTTGAGTTCTGCCTTTCTTTCAGGGAGGCAATCCTGGTATCGGATAGTCACTCTTTACATGTCCAGTGCATAGGTGAGCCACACATTCCACCAAAGTGTTCTCACTGCAACAACTCAAAGGTTTGCACAAGGAAGGACAGAGACCTGCATCTCAAACTTATTCTTAGGTATGTCTACACTTACCAAAGTTAGTTCAAATTAGTTAATTTGAACTAACTAATTTGAACTAATTTTAGTTAGTTCGAATTAACTTAATTCGAACTAGCAAATTTTAGTTCTAACTAAGCAAGTGCCATGCATGGCACTTGCTTGGTTCGAATTAGTCAATTGCATTGAGCTCAATGTGCCGGTTAGTTCGAACTAAGCACTTAGTTCGAACTAACATGGCCACATTGGGTTAATTTGAACTAACTAGTTCGAATTAACCCTTACTTCGAAAAGCATAAGCAAATTTATTAGTTTGAATTAAGGAAGCCCTTAATTCGAACTAATGAAAGCGAGTGTAGCCAAGGCTTAAATTAGTTCGAATTAAGCTTCCTTAATTTGAACTAACTTGCCAGTGTAGACATAAAGAAGTCTCTAGGTCCAGTCTCTGATCCTGGCCAACACACCCCTGTCTGGACAACAATCTCCAGTGTGTCCACCCTCTTCGCAGAGGAAGGCTCACTCCTCCAAAACAACAGTAAGGAAAAGACCACTAACTTTTCCTTTAAAAGAACCACTTAAAAAGAAACAGTCTTCAGCTCACTCTGTCTCCTTGGTACTGACTCCACCATGGTGGCGCACCTATGAGGCACTGGAATCCCTCAGTACCATGTATGTTATGACAACCAGTGACCCCCAAGTGGGCAGGCTCAGAGTCAAAAAGCAAGCAGAAACCCATCTTCTCCCATGTGGCACTGATGGGACCAATTCAAGACAGGGCACTGGTATGTTCCCTGCAGACTATGGCATCATCACCTACTTTCATAGCACAGAATACCCAGACATTGGCACCAGCCACTTTTCTGCCAGAACAATTGGCACCTGGCAATTTCCTGCAGCACAAAGACTTACTTTTCTTATGGATGCCAGAATCTTCATGCTTTGGCACTACTGTATCTCCAGTATGTATGGTACCATGTCAACTTGCTTCACTGCTGGCCCTTCCATTTTTTCTAGCAAGGAGGAAGATAATGAGGATGAGAGTGGTGTTTTCATTACTCTCCCATCCAATTGATTGCAACTTTAAGAAAACTAATATGGCCAACACCTCATCACAGGCTTGAAACCCAGACTGATATGGCCGCTCATGGATGCCTCCACGTATCATGTTCCCCTCATGGAAGGCATCCTACAGGGATTGGGGCCTCAATCCTGCTCTCAAACAGAATTGTGGGCAATTATAGTTCTGGGATTTCACAAAGAGATGGGTGATCCCAACGTTTGAATCTGTTTTATAGAATCATGTTGTTTAGTTCCCACCCATGTTGCTGAGAAAATTCTCTGCTCAGCATATCCACTGTAGTATTCTGACAACCTGAGAGGCATGAGGCTGAAATGCTCACATTGTGTGGATACACCCGTTCCATAATTTCATGATTTTAGTGCTGGGGAGTGCGACTTTGTCCCTCCCTGTCCATTTATATAAAACAT
>ML685929.1:951572-1005845 GCA_007922175.1 Pelusios castaneus | reverse complement strand
GGGGGGGAAATCCCAACATTTTAATTTCATTTTGGTAAAAAAAGCAAATATTCTCGTTCTGTTCCTTTAAACTGAAAAATTCCAAACAAAAGCAAAATTTTCAGAGAAAATACTCTGCATTTTTCTACTAACACTGGGTGCATCTACACTTGTAAGTTAAGTCAACTTAAGCTTGCTTAAGTCGACTTAATTTACCCTGTGTCTACACTACAGTTTCCTTAAGTTGACTTAAGCAAGTTGCTTAAGTTGACTTAAGGAAAATAAAGTCGACTTAATGAAAATTAAGTCGACTTTAGTAAACCTTGTTTCAATTCGACTTAAGGCTTAAGTCGACTCCCTGGAGTCGACTTAAGCCAGTGTAGACATGGGGTAGCCTTAAGTCGACTTAGGGCTACCCAGGACTGCACCAATGCCCTCCCTGCTGGGGGGGGGGCACAGGGAGAGCCTGGCATGCCCCCCCACAGGGCCGGGAATACCCCTGCCTACCCTGACCCTATGCCCTGCCAGGTTCCCTGTCCCCATTTGCTCCGTTGTACCTAGGTACAACGGGGCTAAGGCTGAGCCCCCTGGCACTGGGCAAAGGGTGCACCCCTGCCCCCGTAGACCTGCCCTAGGTCCCCCTAGCCCCTAGAAGTCGACCTAGGTGTCCAGTGTGGATGCTCTAGGTCGACTTTGTAAGTTCCCCCCAAAGTCGACTTAAAATTTAAGTGGAGACTCACTAAGTCGACTTAAATTTGACTTAGTTAAGTCGACTTAGCTAAAGTCGACTTAAATTTCCAAGTAGACATAGCTGTGATTAGGTTGGCCCTTGGCTATCACTGTGACTTCTTCAGATTCTATCCTGGAATCATCATATGCTACTGCTATAACTATGGCTGACTTATTTGAATGGGACCTTATATCTGTCTGTATAAGGAGAACTGGCACAATGTTCACTTTAGGTCCAACATCAAGTTTAAAATTTTTATAGGTAAATTGCTTACACACTGTGTGGAATACCAGCTTCTCCTGAGTTAGTTTAGCTGTGTGACTTTTGTGATCTGCGCCACAAGATAGATTTCCAGTCTGGTCTGGTCTATTCTATTCTCTTGGATTTGTAACTTCACATGTTTGGGAAATGATTTGCTTTTCCACAAAGGCTCTCCGTGCTGTGTTGTGCGTTGTGCAAGCTCTCACATAGCTGCTGGATTCTGAATAATGCTATGCTAAAGTTGTGTTTCACAACCCATACAAACTAAACAGTGTTTTGCTCAGCCTTTATCTCTATTTGTTATTTTGTAGCTATTGAGGACCTGCAGATGTCTCTAGGTCTTGGCAAAAACAGAGCAGGCACTCTAAATAGTCTTTCTTCTGGTCTTCTACCAGTCCCACTAAACACAGTTTCGTTTATTAGCCGATCGCTTTCAGTGTTCCCAAGCTCAGCTTTGTGGCTTCGTTCTCAAATCTGTTGCATAATCTTTCCTCTCATTTGCTCACAAACGAGGATGAGTCCAAAAGTGATTCTGTCCAAAAACAATGTTCTGTTTTGGATTGCAATTGCTCCTAAACATTAAGATTTTGCAGGCTGAGCATCTCATTTCCTTCCTCTGCTGATGTGGTGTTACACAAATGTAAATGGAATCAGCAGTGGACCACAGGCTGCCTGCTGGGTCCCCTGGTGGCAGTGGGGTGCTCCGGAGCTGCAAAGGGGCAGCTAAAGAGCCACATGTGGCTCTGGAGCAGCAGGTTGCAGACCCCTGTACTATGGCATTATAAATGTATGATGATGATATGTCTCTTAGTTCTTCTCTGTAGAAAGACTGCAGTTTTAGTATTTGTAACCTAATTTTTGGTATCAGCATGCACAACTTTCTTTAATGAGAACCAGCAGAACAGTATCGTTTGTAGTTCAAAAGATAGAAAGTGTTAACAGGGAACACATATTGCATCATTACATTTTCTGGGCCAAACTGTGCCCAGGTGCTGTGCAGTCCTTCTGTGCAACCTGTTATACTGGGGAGAGGGTGAGCAAAGGTATAAACGGGAGTGTAATTTCCAAATGAATCCTCCAACTGTACCATGCAAAACATAACATGAGTGTTGACGGATGACCATCGTCTGACTGCAATTTATGAAATGAACAGCAGGTGGGAGAGAAGCAATGTATATCCTTCCTTTACCAGCCTGCAGCTAACGATGAAGCATTTGAAAAAACCAGGCACGCTGGACTTGAATCAAGCCTTTTGTATAATGTAACTTGAAACATGCAAGAACGGTATTTAATATAAGATAGGTATTATTTCTAATTTTCTTTATTTTTTGTGTATATTTTTTTGATATTCCCATTTCTCTTTCTGCCTGTCATTCATCAGCTCTCCTAAGCAATCTGTATCTAACTATCTGATTACCTCTGTGTAGCTACCTCCTTATCTATTTATTACTCATTCTGTCAGTTCCTGTCTTTACTTTTTGTCAATCTGTTTATTCTGGATCAATTTCTTTTTCCCTCCATCTAACTGCTGCCCATTGATCTGTCTGTATTAAAATCTAAATACTGAATATCAATAAAAACAACACTGGTTGTTCGGAGGATGAGGTCATTTGCATGACACTTTATGATTTTCCCCCGAATTGTGGTCAAACAGAATAGTCATAAAAAGGGCTGTGAATCAGAACACTGATATAAATTGCATGCATAAGCAATTAAAATCTGCTGTATTATATAGACATCCAGCAGGGCTGTCCTAATTAAGGGCCTGTCAGTGTTTTCATTATCATAACCCTTGATGAGAAATCCTACTACTTCTTTCTCCACAACCTTTCTTCTAACTGACCCTTCTTTTCTGTCTCTACAGCTAAAATGCACATCCATGCCGTGATTATCTCCTGCCTTGACAATTGTACCACCTTCTCTCTAGTTTCCCTGATTCCCCTTTTGTGCCAATGAAATCTATGCAGAATAGTGCAGCAGCTACAATTACCTTCCTCACTCACTTCAAGCACGATTCCTGTTTTTTGGAATCCTCCATCTTCCATAAGCAATTCAAACATCTTCCATTCAAAGCTCTGTACAACTCCATTCAACCTTACACCTCTCCTCTCATTTTTTTTAACCTCACATCCCTTTTGCTTCATGAATGAAGACTCCTTAGGCTGCTGTTCAGCCTTGGTGGAAACTTGGATGTATGCAGAGCCTTACTGACTATCCTGGGGCTCTGTTTGGGTGGCAGCTTCTGTGTATATGAAGCTGCTTGCAAGAGAGGGCCTTATTTTCTTCTATTCTCTCACCTCTATGTTTTCTTCCATACTGGAATTTCCTCCTCCTTCTCCTGGTACACTCATTTCCCTCCTGTCTTCATTGAGCTCTCTCTCTTAAACTCAGTTCCTCCACTAAGCCCACAAACTCTAACCTGGTGTATTTTAGGGTTGGTCTACACTTGGAACTGTACAGAGTTACACTTATGCTGTTCCATAACACAATTGTGTTCATAAATTCTTTCTAGGTGCTGCAGGAGAAGTGTACAGAAAGAATCCTTTGCAAATACCTACGTGCAGCGCATGGGTAGGCTGTGCTCTCCAAGCTGCAACTTGGCTTGTTTTAATATGCAATCTAATATTTCCCACTTGTGAATTTGGAACTATATGAAATATGAGGGTATTTGACCACTTATCTACCTTCCTTTCAGTATTAATTGCCTTCATTTTTAAATACTCAGGTTAATTTTAACAGTATGTATAAAAAAGAATATTCATTGCGGCAGGAATCACCATGTAGTGCTATTACATAGTCTTAAAAGTTCTTTATCTTAGTGTCTGAGATGTACACAGACAGAGTCTTTAAAGAAATCATTTATTTCTAGTTAATTATGTGGTGCAGTTTTCTTTTTGGATGAGCATTTTCGAACAGTAGGACAGTTTACTTTTTTATAACAACAAGACATGATGGGATGAAATGAGAAGAATAATGGAAAGTATTTAGTTTGATCTGAAGTCCCACATTTCCACTACCTTCTGGTAGGTATTCCACAATGGGCAGTGAGAAAAATCCCAGAATACATGGAGCCTAGCAACAGGGCAAAGCACCATGGGTTCTCTGCTCAGAATGCAGAGTGCTTATTTCAAAACAAGGCAGAGCATTGTGAATGCAATTATCCCCAAGGGAATTGGCTTAATCTGTGATAACAGTATTGTGTGGATGTATGGCTCGTGTAATAGGTGATCTGGATCCCTGAATGCAGATATGCAAAATCTGCAACAACTTCCAAGTGTAGACATACCCATAGTGTCTCTATCTAGAATCAAATCAAAGTTACTTCTTAGCAACAAAGCAGAAAGGGATTGTGCCCATTGTGTTCGTGGCCACCTCTGTTCAAGGACTGGTGTATCTGATGAAAGATAATTAATTTTCAGCAAGAAAATACCTAGACTCATCATGACTTCTCTCTCCTCTTACAGGGCACTGACCTGCAAAAGTTAGATATCGGCTCCTGTATAATTTCCTTTCATTTAATGAGTTTATGGGAATTGGAGACTCAAATCAGAGTACTTGCACTTTTAATTAGTATTAATTAGTAATATTTTGGAGAAGCAAAAATGAAACATGAGTCAAGGGGTGAGGGAATCTGGTGAGAAAGGATCTGTGCTGGAGAAAAATCTTTGGGAGCCGAGAAGCTCTCCAGGTTAACCTGCTTCCTGTCACCCTCATAGCTTCTGCAGTCCATGTGACTAAAGACTGTGTATAAAGCTAAGCATGTGTTCCAGTGCTCTGTTGATTCAGAATCGGGACAGTGAGGAAACTGTTAGTAATGTTCTGACTCCCACTGCCCAGCCTTTTGCAAACAAATACATAATTAAGTTATAATACATAACAAAGAACATACATTTTAGTAATCAATTGCTAATTCATGACCTCTCTCTGGATTGCTTTGTATTTAGATATTTGCTCTTAAGCTTTATAGGTGAATTATTAAATGTTGCTTTGTAAGATTTACTTGGTAAGATTTACTTTAGAAAAGGAAAAGAAAATATCCCCTCACTCATGCATGTATACAAGTAGCAGACAAAAATCCTATTGACTTCAATTGAGCCAGGATTTCACATAGTGTCTGTAGCAAGCTCTTAAATTCTAAATAAAGGAAGCTAGTTAGTTATAGCTTCCTATGCCTCACATATGTTCATTCTCCACCAAATGGTAAATTAAAATTAGATTGAAATAGCAATATAAAAGGTGAAAAGGCACATTAATATATTCTGTCAGTATTTTAAAAATGAATATTGTCTGTTTGTTTTGCTAAGTCTCTCATGAATTCCCTTTAAACAGAGTAAAACGCCTCTCCTTCACCCTGACAGCTAACCTTACAAAAATTTTAAAAAATAAAGAAGAGAGGGATTTGAATTTCAAGAGTAAGATGTGGATGAGGTTCTGCCTTACAAGGGGAGTGTTCTTAATGGTGGAGAGACTTAGCAATCTCAGCATAGTTTAGTTTGCAAACTCCTCAGGACAGGGAAGTGGTTTACTTTGTCTTATTCAGTGCTGACCATATTGTTAGTACTTAAAAACAGTAAATTGTTTTTATAATAGCTCAATCATTACTTTTCAGTTTGATGTGTTACCTAAATTGCAAATTCTGTGTGCAGAATAATTATTTTTGAAAATTTTAGATTTATTTTGTAGTCACACATTTGTCTTGTTTTTAATGTGTGGGGTGTTTTCTCTCATAATATTGTACAGTAAAGTTTCCTGTTTTCCATTTAATGATATCTTGGAGCCACCTGGCCAACTTCTGAGGTGACAGGTGATACAACTTTGTTGTATAAACTTTGTTTATGAGCAGACTAGACTCAGAGGGCCAAATTCAGAGGTTATATTTAAGGCTAGGAGAAGAGTTATGTGTTGGTATGTAGTGGGAGTTTGATGGGCCCTAAATTGGTGCACTTTGCTGTGCATGTTAAAAGGACTGGAAGAACTTAAGCCATCTACATCAGCTTAAGCCCTCTAGAATTTTTCAGGCTTTGACTCTGAGGTTCTGATTCAGTAATGCTCCCAAATATGTATTTGCATTTAAGATGTGAATAATTCCTTCCCTACTGAACAAACAGGTAGGCATGTGCTTAAATTTAAGTACACAAGTTCTCTCATTGAAGTCAATGGGACATGAGCTCATGCTTAATAACTTTGTTGAATCAGGGCCTTAATTTGGCCCATCCACTTTGAACTGGTGCATCTTGGCATATTTTTAAATAATATCACTTAAAACATTGTTTTTTCCTGATGCAGCTGCAGTGTACACAGAGTATCTTATTTGTGTGTATTGTTTATTAATGATGTAACCGTTCCTGTACTAATAGTATATACAGAAACAATGTTATCTAGTGATAAAATAAGTGACAAGGTGTTAGTAGAAATTGTATTTCTGTCAGAGCTGCTGAGTCATCGTGTGGCCTTCGGAAAGACACTTTCCATGTCTCTGTCTTGTCTGTTAATACTTAATTATCTTTGTAATACTCTTTGAGATCCCCTGGTGAAAGATGCTATATAAAAGTAAAGTATTAGTAGAGATGGCCCTGAGGAGCAAAACTTCAAAATCTCCAGCTTCAGGCTGTATGTATAAAGTTCAGATGTTTTACTGTATAATGTTAGAGAACTTTTCAGATTTGAGATAAACAGAAGTTGCATTCCCTGATGTATCAGAATAGCTGCAGGGTGGCATGTTCCAATTCCTGTGACAAGTTATAACTTGTCGGTGCTTAGCACTCAAAAGATATTAGCAGAAATGAGCATCAATAACTAGAGCAAGTTTTGCCTGGTTAGTATTCAGGACTGTTGCCATAGGATGAAGAAGAATGGGGAAAACACATAAAGAGAGAGAAATAATGTGTAAGAAAAACATATTGCTAGCTGGAGAGACCAAGGAAGATGCTAAACAATGATGTAGGTGGCCTGCTACTCTTCCTTTTTGAAAGTATCTATCCCATAAGCTGCAAAGATGCCTGTGTTGAGTGGAGGGATGATGTGATAGTTAACACGGTGCATCATCAACATTCCAGTCATGAGGAAAGGAAGCAGCAGCGAGGTGTTTTCAAGAAACTTGGCACTCTTTGCAACCGTTAGAAGCTTCAGCTACATAATGTTATAGCGATTGAAAATACATGACTGTTACACTGATTAAATGGTGATTATGCTGATTGGAAGAGTCATTGATGAAACACTAGGATTTTTTGCTGCTGTTATTTGGAAAGAGATTCTTCACCATCCTTGTATTTTATAGTATAATACACAGGTTAACGAATGTATGTCATTAGAATCTCAGAGAAACTAGCAAAAGCAAGGAAATCCAGAGTTACTTGCAGCTAACACTTTGTGATTTTTTCTGGCCTTGGGGGAACAGAGGAAAAGGTAGTCCCAAGGTCACTTCAAAGCATAGACCATTAAAGGGCATTGAGGCTGTGTTACCAGAAGATCTTAGTTGGCAGAGATGACTCTCTCAGGTATAGATGCATAAAAATACATTTTAAAAAAACTATGAATGAAATGGAAAACAAAAAAATTAACAAGTAATACATAGAGGTTTGAAAACAAGATTTTTTTTGTATCTCATACAGTTTGACTGGAAATAAAAAAACATTGCAGAATTTAAAGCTTTAAAATTAAAATGAGTACAAAATAATAAAAAACCTGTACATTTCCCCCTTATTTGCACAACTGTACTGGCGCAGGTCACAATAAATCAAGCATCTTAGAGACATGTGAAAATTATAACTATCTGATGGCTGTTTTTGTGGGTTGTGACACCCTTGGAAGTGTATTAGAGGACACATGAGCCCACCCTGCCAGCTGAATCCAGCCATTTCCCAAGCTCTCCATGAGCCACTTACTGTGTCACCCCACTGTGGTAATGTGTCCCAGCACGGTAGTTGAGAACCTCTGGTTTAGTGGCTTATGTAGAATTTGTTGGGAGTCTCAAATCAGTTCCTAGTAAGAAAAACTATCCAGATCACAAAGCTACCATCACTAATGGCACAAATGGATATTTGGGTTGACAGTTTCCAGGACTGAACTGGCATGGATACCGAACAAAACTTTGACATAAGAGTCGCTCCTTCCAGGTGAGAGTTGAAGCAGTTTTGGGGAGTTTGACTGCCAGTGCCTGACCTCAGAGTGTAGATACTAGAGTGCTTTGCTTTCTACAGGTGTCAATGAGGTAACTATAATGAACATCACTTTCTCTTTTAAAAAATCCCAACAAACTATGGACATGTGTCCATACATCACAACTCATTACAGTGGTGCAATAGCTGTAAGTGAAGTTTTTGCTAGAATTTTCTTTCTAAACAGGGACTTTATAAACTACTTGTTCTATTCTGAATTGAATATATTAACACTGTTTCTTATTCTGGAGACAGGTGTATTACTTTTTTTTTCCTGGCATACCAGAGAAGGCAGAATTAAGGTTATTTTCATGACAGCTTAATGACTGTATGGTTATTTTGTTGGGGAATGGATGGTGTGTGTATGTATGAGGGATGATGAATGTCCACATAATGACCTTATTCTGTATTTCCTGGATTTTTTGTGGTATTAAGTTTATGGAAATCAGTTATGGTTGCTAAGGGACAATAACAAAGTAAAATTTGCAGAAGCTAATTGAGAATATGCTCTTGAGTCACTTGGTGCTTTTGACAAACTTGCCCACGGTGTTTTTGTGGGGTTTTTTAATGTTTCAGTTATACTTTAAGAATTTTTTTAATACCAGCCTTCACAACAGTTGGTCTGAGTTTCATCCTGAAGTGATGTTTCTTGTACAGCTGCAGCAGCTTTTCTTTGAAATGTTTACCAGTTCTTTGATTTCCATGGCACCTTGTGTGGACTCCCTGAGGTGAAGAGATGTGAACTAAACAAACCAGTACAGTTCTTGGTCCCCACCAGAAAGAGATGGATTCTTAAAAAATGTGATAAGCACACTTGTATTGAATGGTTCACAGGACAGGAATGGTATTAGTGTTGTGATTTGAAAGCATGGGAAAAACAAATACTGATTATCTAGGTGCTTGTGGAGGTGTGTGTAAAATATATATATAATTGAACTATTGTGGTAGCAATGTTATCCTCAGAATATAGATGTTTACCTGTCCTGTACTCTGTTAGTGCTAAATAAGTAAAATAAATGGAAGCACCTGGAAGGAGAAGTTGTTTTGATGGATTAGTTTAGCGTTTGCATAGCACTGGTCTCTAACCTTTGCAGACCTAGGTGTGTTTCCAGGGGCTATGATATCAAGAACTGTATAACATGATCATATTTTATTAGTCAAGGTTGAAATCAGTTGCTGGTTTCAATTTAGCATCAAGTACAGAGTTAGCCCCTTCATCATCCACTGAGGAAGATGCTACACATGGGAACTACTGGCAATCTTTGTTCAAGAACAGCAGTTGAGTCGCTGGCAGAAATGAGGATCAATGGACACTTCTTATGTGAGAAATCTTTCATAATGTCTATGAATGTGGATGGTGTCTTGTGAGCCACAAGACAGATTAAAGCATTTCATAAGGCAAAGAGAGTTGGTGTTTTTTTTTTTTTTTTAAAGTTCTGTGGATGAGGCCGTCACCAGTATTTGAGCACTGAGTTGCATGTGGTAGCTGTGGGATGTGAGCAATGGAATCTTGTGAGTAGGCTTTGATCACAGGTCCGCTATAGAGTGATCCTAAACCAGTTCTATAAACTGGCTCTGAGTCTGCAAATAAATGTCAAGTTTGTCCTATCCCTTATCTTCTTACATCACTCTTTCACTGGATATCAGCCACTCCTGGCCAAAGGGCAACCCAGAGCTCACAAGAGTTAACTGGCTTGTTGCTAGCAGACCAATAAGTTTCTGGCAGGCAAAGCTTGAACTCTTACCTACGTTTCATGTGCATGTGCCAGGCATTGTGTCTTTCCATTCATGACTGATATAGATAAACTCATATTGATCCATGTCAGATCAGATATTTTGCTTACTAAATTCAGTGAGCAAACCCCTAATGATGCAAGGTTGTTGGTTTTGAGAGTTTTTCTTTAATTATCATTAAGCTTACAAATAAAACTTCTTGATTGATCATCATGAGTCATATTTTAGATAGTGGAGAGCATTTGAAGAATAAGGTTTAAAATCTACCCCCCACCCCAAAAGTCTAGAAAAAGTTTGTGTATTTGAAGTAATTTCAGATTCATAACTAGACATGTAACTGTATACATGTTATACTGGACAATGGGTTCTTTTCTAGGGGAGGAAGAAGAGATACTACTCATAAAATCATATTATCATAAGACTACAGTCCCTGGTGAATCATTGCTAAACTGTACTGTAGAGAGGGGAATTACATTTTTAACAGAAAGTGGCAGCTAATACACTTATGATTTAATCCTAAATAATCTCCCATCACTTCCCAAGTGCCAAAAGCCTCAAATGTGCCCTACTCAGATGTCAAAATCTCCAGCTTTCTCTGTTGACAACTTCTACCACACACTTCTGCATTTTAAGTACAAAATTTGCAAGGTACATAACACTGAAAAGGTAAAGAAAAATGCACTGAACATGATGTTCTGGAGGTACTATTTGTGCATAAAATGGGGTTTGATAAGCCATTGTGCTAGAGGTTATTAGTGGTTATGTCTACACTGGAGTTGGGAGTGAGCCTCCTAGCCAGAGTAGGTAGATGCACACTAGCAGGGCTCAAGCTAGCTCCCTACGGATAGCTGTGTGGATGTTGTGGCTCCAGCAGAGAATTGGCAGAGCCACCCATGCTCAGACCCCAGAGGTGGATGGGCTTGAAAATGCAAGCTACCATCCAACTTGCAATGTCCACGCTGAGAGATCAGTAGATATGTTACTGTGAGAATATGTAAATTCATTATCTTCTGCAACCTTTTTCAGCATGATATAGGAGTGGGTTGGGAAAGAAATAAAGTTAATGCACTGGATGTTCATTTTGAAAGAATTAAAATGATCTTTCCATCAGCACAAGATAGCTACTGAATAAAACCCCAAAGTTGAAAAGTATACTACTCTTGCATGTTACAGAGAAGTAAAATTGCATGAAACAAAGTGCTAAAGCCCCCTTACAAAATCAAGCAACTGTTATCAAGATTGAAGTCTGGGATTTTTTTTTTGGGGGGGGGTGACTCTGAAGAGGAACAGGATAAAATTCAATCTCCTTGTGTGCACATACATTCTGAGCCTTAAATCTATTCTCTGTCTGACAAAGATTAAAAAAGAGCTATTTCCAAGCAATAGAGATGCTTCATGCAAAGAAAGAAAGAAGTCTGATGCTATACAGAGTACCTGTAAGCAAAACTGTCCTGTGTTTTTGATCATTTACTGCTGACAAATATCTTGAAGTATCCAGTCTAATAATAACCACTGTCAAATCTCGCATTCTATCCATTTACAGCATCACAGTTAATGGTGTCATCGTGTCATCAATAGGGACACAACAACGTTGTTTGACAGGCAGAAAGATAGCATCATTGGGACATCTCAATATGCTCATTACTTATATTTACTAAGCCTCTCAGGAAATAATGTTGCAGAAGTAAGCATGTTTTAATGTTGATGGGACTTCAGTTTTTCTTGACCCCTTGATTTCTACTATTTTGTAACTACAAGGTTTTTATCAGAACTACCAGAGACCAGTGAACCACAAAACATGTTCTAAAAAATCAACAAACAATGCCCCCTCTCGAATTATGAAAACCTTATAGTAACATCTTTCTGTAAATCTAAGGTGAGCCGGGTTGGTTTTCCTATCCTGTGAGTTCTCAGGATTTTTTAAATGTTTCCCATCCTGAATCTGGATGAAAAATTGAAATCTCAAAATTTCACAATCCAAAATTCCTGCCCACAACCTCCCAAAATTGCAAATTGGGTCAATAGAAAGGCTTCCTCTCAGCCAGCCTAGAGGTAACAGCAAACAATCACCTTCTTGATCAGTATCCTTGACACTGCCAGCCCTGAAGCCTCATGCTGGATGACAACCTATGGTATCCACTACCACAGACAGGCCCATGGACTCTTTAGGCATGGGAATGGGCTTGTCAGTACCAAAAGACAAGGGTGAACGTGCTAGGAAGATGCTCTCAGGATGCAAGTTGGTATCGCCAGCAACAGCAGCCTGCCCAGCATCAGAGAGACCATAAAGCCAAAGTCTCTCTCTCCCCTGCCACTGCCACCAGGACAGTCAGTACTGTTGGAATTCTGCCAGACAAGAGACCTCTGCTTGATGAATGCACCCGAGTCTCCAGCTCCTGGTACCAACATCATGGCACCAAGCCTTTCCTGGGCATGGGAGAATATCCCCACAATCATGTCATGCCCCTCCACAGTCTAGTGAGGGGATAGGATAGTGAGCCACAGCAGGTGGTCTCACAGTACTCTTCCAAAGCTCCATGACACCTATACCAACAGTATCTAAGAACATACCCACAGATGGCTCTACCACCACCATCTTGGTGTATGGTGCATGGGGACCTCACCAGGCCCTGTGCTACTGCCATGGCTATACTGGGACCCTTGAGCAGCAATAGCTGGTTTCATGAGCTTTGAGACTTGCCCCAAAACTCCCAATCCTTCTCAGCATGCTTCTTTGGCAATGGCATCTATGGACCCAGAACTGCCTTAGGAGGTAGAGGAATAAAAACCTGGTATTGAGGAGGATGTAACACTTAAAGCCATATGCTCCTCCTCCTTGGAAGAAGCTGTCATGCCTTCACCACCTTCCATGGCAGATGACTTCTGCCTTTCGCAAGAGCTGGTGAAGAGAGTGGCAGAAATCTTCCATATACCACTGGAGGAGGTCAAGGACACACCATCAGCTCCTTGTTATCTACCACTCTTCTCCTCCTTGAAGATTGCCCTCCCAATTAACAATGCCATTTTAGATCTGGCTAAAATGGTTTGGCAAATCCTGGCATCAGTGACTCCAACATGTAAGCCTGAGGACCAAAAACATTATGTGCTATCAAAGATATCAAAGTTCCTTTTCTCCCACCCACCATCCAATTCCATCATGGTGGTTGTGGTCAATTCCTGGGGCCAACAACAACAGTTCAAAACAATGCCCAATAACAGGGATTGGAAGTGCCTTGATTGCTTTCATAGAAAGGCATATTCCTTGGTCACCCTACAATTCCAGAGCCCCAATTAATAGGGGCTCACAGCCAAATATGATTACACAAACTACAATAAACTCAATGACTTTATTGATAAGCTGCTAGGGTATCATTAGGAATCCTTCAGGGCCATAATTCAGGAAGGGCATCTAGTGGCAAGAACATCACTACAGTCAGCCCATGACATCACTGAGACTGAGGCTAGAATCATCTCCATGGTGGTGGTGATGATATCCTGGCTCCACTTGTTGGAATTCCCCAAAGAGGTGCAATAGACCTTCCCTTTGAGAGCATGAGGTTTTTCACTGGGAAGACTGATACTTCCCTCCATACCTTGAAGGATTCCAGGGCCACCCTTCAAGTAAGTTGGAATCTATTCACCACGACAAAATAAATGGGTTAGCCACCAATGCCAACATAAGCTATATGTGACTCACTATCAATTGCAGTGTCTTTATAAGTTTCACAGGAACAAACAAAATTTCCCAAAATACCAGGCACCTGGTTCACAGTCTTCAACCCTGCCTCTAAGTATCACATTTGATGGGTAAGTCAAGGTGCCACAAGACCAGCCCCCATGAATGACCCTGATTACACACCCATTTGGCCACTGTTTGGGGGAGTTCTGCAGTGCCTGAGAATGTATAACGTCAGGCAGATGAATCCTAGAGATTGTTTGACCTGGGTATTCCAGCCACTTCATATCCCATATCCCCTCCACAACACTCTTCCTAGTCCCTCTTCAGGGACCCTTCTCATGAGAGTTTATGATGACAAGAGATTGCCTCCTCCATCTAGGAGTCATAAAACCAGTACCTCAGCATGTCTGAGGCAAAGGGTTCTACTTCTATTACTGCTGAATACCAGATTCATATTGGACCTCAGAGCTCTCAACAAGTTTGTCAAAGCTCAGAAGTTCAATAGGTCCCCCTATGAATGATCATTCCCCACATTGGAACCAGGGAGACTGGTTTTCAGCCCTTGACAAACAGGACATGTACTTTCACATTTTGATCCAATTGGCTCAGACAATTTCTCAGCTTCACTCTGGACTTGACCATTATAATACAGCATCCTTCTCCTCTGGCTGTCATTGGCCCTGAGAATAATTTCCGAAGTTTTCTCAGTTGTAGCCGCTCACTTATGCTCACAAGGGATAATGATTATCTCAATACCTGGATGACTGTCTCCTCAGAGCCTGATCTCTCTAGGAGGCCTACAAAGCTATTGACAATAAAACTTGTTCACAAAACTGGCTGTATAGCTCAACACCCAGAAGTCAGCTTTCACCCCATTGCAATGCCTGGAATTCATAGGGGCTGACTTGGATGACTTACATGTCAAAGTTCTCCTACCTCAGATTCCTATCCCTGGTTTCATTCAGACACCATTCAATTCAGTTCACAGATACTAGCCAACTGTCTCCAATACTTGGGGTACATGGCAGCAAGTATGGCAATGATACCATGTGTCAGACTCCACATGCAATGCTTCCAACCAGTGATGGCCTTAGGTCATCTGGGGCCTATGCAAAGGCCCATTACAGGGTCCCCATAGGAACTAAACACAAAGCATAACATTTATTTAAAAAAAAAAACCAATTCCATATATTACATCTGAAAGCAATATAGGTATTCCAGATGATGAATGATCAGTGATCAGATGGTGAATATAATGTACCTATCTAAAATGTAGTTACCATATCATGAGCAAACTGAAATTTTTTCCTCAGTGTTAAATGTGGTTCACCAATCTACAAATTCATTTTCCTACTCTTTCTGTTGCTTAATTCAGGAATAAATTCTTGGAAGTCAACATATAGCATAGTATGTCTTGCTCATTGAAGAGGACAGGTAAAGCACTAAGTCTCTCTTGGCATAGTAGACTGTAGGTATGCCTTCATTAGTTTTAATCAGTAAAAGCTACGTTCTACAGCTTCAACAATTATGTGGCAGCTTTAGCCATGATTCTATAGACTATTTAGGCACCTAAAAGCTCTAGGTTTTGTTTTGTTTTTACAAATTTAATTAATATTAAGTTAGAAATTTAGCTGACATGAGCACTGTACCTAATAATATACAAAAATAAATCACAAACCATATTTTATGTTTATTTATAACTTTAAAACAATCAGGAAATACAGCAAAAAATTCCCAAGCCCAAATCTGACAAGGCAGATAACAGCAATACTGATTTAAGCCACTACAAATAATAATAAAAAAAGTTTAATTTAGTCAGTAACTATTTATGTGCTTTACTTTCTGCATTTCTCTAAGTATAGACAATGGGGGAAAAGAAA
This sequence comes from Pelusios castaneus, assembly GCA_007922175.1. Lineage (NCBI taxonomy): Eukaryota > Metazoa > Chordata > Testudines > Pelomedusidae > Pelusios > Pelusios castaneus. The sequence continues at coordinate 990,425 of ML685929.1, read as the reverse complement.
TCAGTTCTTCTACTTGTAATTCATTTCACTTTCAGTGTTCTAGTAAATGCTCCAATGTTTGGGTTGCAAACTGTACACAGAAATCTTGGACCAAGAACTGTTTTCAGTCTGATGCATCACCTTTTTTGTAGTCTGATTTTATAACTTTGTTTTTTAAAAAGTAAGTCATAGGTGCTGGAACTAAGGGAGCTGGGGGTGTGCAGCATCCCAGGCATGAAGTGGTTTCAATTATATAAAAGGCCAGAACAGTGGCTGCATGATCTCTAAATTATTCTTGAATATGATATTTTTAAAGATCTTTCCACGGTGAAAGAAATTTTCAGATTATGTGTTGTAATTTGATCATCTGTCACCTAACATTAAATGAGCTAATGCTGAGCTATAAAGTTAAAATGAACATTTTAAAAAAGTATGTGCATTAATTAACAAATAAAAAGGGTTAAAATTCATGATGGCTCAAAAATAACTAAAATACCAAATTAAAAAAAAACTCTACAAATCACTATCTAAAGTCTAATACAATAATAAATATTAGTAGCAAATGTATAATGAACAAATTTTGGCAGCCAAGTCTTACAAATTTTTCATACAGGCTTGGGCTTATGTGCACTGGAAGTTATGTACAAATAATTATAATAAATAAAAGATAAGAGAGAAGAAGGTTTCTAGTGTGTTAAAATTAATAAGTAAAAAGATAAACACCACATTTCAATGAAATTCTCTGAAGTTGATAAGACTTTGGTCCCTTCAAAAATATTAATAAGTACAAAATAAGCTAAAATTATTACGTACCAAAAGTAATTTAAAAAGACATACAGGACAGACATCACACACTGCTATAATGGCTGCTTGAGGGCAGCACTGCATTTGTGTGTAACAGCCTATATGGACCTACGTGGTAACTAGTTAACCAAAGGCAAAGGAAAAATTCACGCAAAGGCAAAGGGCAAAAGAAGAAAGGGCAAAAGACAAGGAAAGGTAAGAAAAGGCCAAGGCAAAATTCTCACAAGTGTAATTAAAAATGGCAGAAAAAAATGGCCACACTGAGGAACTAAAAATGAGATCATTGGAAAAGTTCCTGCTACTGTGCTATCTCTTGGTTTCTGTAGTGGTATGGTTGCCCTGCTGTGGTGCCCCGTGGGGTTAACTGAACCTGCTGGAGGCAGCAGCCAATCAGGATGGAGAGCTGTAGCGCCAATCAGGGCCAAGCTGCCCATATAAAAGAGGAACAGCAGAGTTCACATCTCAGTCTGTCCTGGGAGGCTAAGGGAAAAAGTCCTCTCCCTAGCTGGCTGGCTGCGGGAGTCAGCATCCCTGAGAGCTCTGAGTGTGCTGCACTGGGAGCTGACCAAAGACTGCGGTCCTGAAGATGCAAACATGCAGATGGCAGCAGAAGCCAGAGCAGTGGTCTGGAGGCAAGGAACTTGGAGTGGATGCTGGCCAGACGCTGGGACAGTGAGAATCTGTGTGTGTGACTGGGAGCTGAAGGGAAAGTGGCCCAGGGAAGTGACTATTGCTTAGAGGACTGGAGGGAGGTGGAGGCCTCAGAATAGCGACACAGGGTCCCTGGGCTGGAGCCTGTGGAAGTGGGCAGGTCTGGGTCCTTCCCCGCTCTCCCAGGGTGCCAGGATGAGCACCAGCTCACAGGCCGTTGACTATTTCATTTAGTGGCCAGGACCAGAGAGGGCTGGATTATACCCAGGAAGGGGTGGACTTTGTAAAGGCTTAGCCAGAGGGCTAATGTTTTGGAAGAGAAGACTCTGACAGGAGTCAGCGTGGTAAGAGGGCGGAGCACTGATCATCTGGAGGGGACTACTTAAGCATTTCCCAGTGTCACCAACAGGAGGCACCCTTCAGGTGGGTCATGTGCTGCGGAACACCTTATAGAAATTTCTGTGTTTTCAATACTTCACTTATTTGCTGTTAGCACTCCTTTCAGCTGTAGGCATGTTGAATGGATAAATTCATAAACAGGTGTGTGATAGTCACTAAATACTAATCACTAGAGCTGCTGAAAATATTTTAAATTTTGAAATCCAAAATTTTGAATTTAAAAAATAATCTGGAAAACTTTTTTTTTTTTTTTTTTTTTTTTTTTTTAAAAATTCCCCTCCCCCATTTTTTCTACGAGCATAGAGCTGGTTTTGAATGTCTGAAATGTCTAACTTAAAAAGGGGGATACTTTTTAATTGATCATCAGCTTTCACATTTAGTACAACAGATTGAGAAACATCAACTTTTCACACTGAACACTCAAACTGATAGATAAGATGAACTAGCTAGTATTATGTAGACACATATTAGACATCATGACCATCATCAATAAAAGGTTTCTAGATTCTAACAAAGCAAGCCCCCTCTCAATAGTTGACAATGCCTCACTTCCCTCTTTTTAGTACCCAATGAAATTTGATTTCATCTACTAATCATCAAATAACTCCACCCATTCTTCTCCCCCACCCCCAGGCTTCTAGACTCTAGAAGGTTTTGCTTAGTTTTCTTATTGTTTCCTAATAGGTATTAATGACTTGAATAATAGAGCAGAGAGCATGTTCATAAAAATGTGCAGTTGACTCTAATTTGGGCGGGGTCACAAGCACTGCAGAGGACAGGATTAGAATTCAGATTGACTTTGACAATTTAGAGAATTGGTCTAAATTCAACAAAATGAAATTAAATGAAGACAAGTGCAAAGCACTGCACTTATGAAGCAAAAATCAAATGCACTACTACAAAATAGAAAATAACTGGCTAAATGGTATTACTGCTGGAAAGGATCTGGAAGCTATGGTGGATCACAAATTAAATGTAAGTCAACAATGTGATGCAGCTGCAAATAAGGGTAATATCATTCTGGGATATATTAACAGGCACAGATGAGGCTTCACTTGGAGTACTGTATCCAATTCTGGGCACCACACTTTACAGAAGATATGGAGAAAATAAGAGATTTAGAAAAGTGATCTCTGAGGAAAAGTTTAAAAAAAGGCCATGTTTAATCCTGAGAAAAGAAGCTTTCGGGGGGCGGGGGGGGCGGAACCTGATAAGTCTTCAAATATGTTAGGGGCTGTTATAAAGAGGATGGTGATCAATCGTTCTCCATGTTCACTGAAGATAGGACAAGAAGTAATGGACTTAGTTTGCAGCAAGGGAATTTAGGTTAGATATTAGAAAAAAAACTTCCCAACTACAAGAGTAGTTAAACTTCGGAGTAGGTTTCCAAGGGAGGCTGTTTGAATCCTCATCACTGGAGGTTTTTAACAACAGTTTAGACAAACACCTGTAAGGGATGGTTTAAGTTTACATGGTCTTGCTTCAACACAAGGGGCTGGAGTAGATGAACTCTCCAGGTCCCTTTCTGGCCTACATTTCTATGATAGCAAGAAGTTTATTATTCCTCATTACTTCCCTTTTGATATTTTAAAGAGTCAATTTTCATTTGGACTGAAAATAGTATAAAAACTCTTTCAAATATATTATGCTTATATTAATACTTCAGCAAATTAAGTGGAAAACCACCAACACCTAAAGCGATATCAACCTTTGTTCCTCTACCTCTGAACCAAAACCAAATTACCACGATCTGGGAAAAAAAGGATGATTTTTCATCAATATGCCTATCACACCCATTCAGAGACAGGTATAATTTGATCTTAAAAGTCTTTCAGTGAAGCAAAATAGACTCAAACCAAGGCAATTTTTTAATCATTGGAACAATTTACCAAGGGTCACTGTGGATTCTCCAACAGTGGCAATTTTTAAATCAAGATTGGATGATTCTCTTTTTGAAAGATATGGTCAAGTTCAAACAGGTATTTAATTCAGGCAAGTCGCCTGGCCTGTGTTATGCAGGAAGTCAGATTAGATGATCTCAATTGTCTCTTCTGGTTTTGTAATCTATGACTCTTCGCACTAAGGAATGAACTAATCCACTTACTTTTGTAGAATTCTTTTTCCTGCTTTCAGAACTCTCCTGTGCTTGCATTTATCTTTTGTTTAAAGAGAGATGTACCAGAAACAATAGTTCAAAAATAACTCCTACTAGCTACCTGCTGTTTGCCTTTTTCTCAAAATCAGTTAAAAGCTTCTCAACAGCTCTAGCTCACTTCAAAGATTGAAATCAGATACCATTACAGTGTATATGAATTGATGAGTATATCCCATCTGAAAAACAATGCATGTTCACTTTCAATTTTTTTCCACTCATATTGCTTTATATTATTTTCCTCTTATGCCATAGAACAAATGGACAGAAAACTTGGATCAGTATTAAATAAGTGATTTCATGTTAGAGTGATAAATCTTTTAGCCTTTAGAGCTGCTAAGTATGAACCAAATTCTGATATCCTTACTCATGTGAGTAGCATATTTCTCCAAGTGTAGAAATATTGGCTTGAATGGGATAGTTCATAAAATAAAGGTACTATTTATTGAGATTAAAGCTATCACAAAGAGGCCATATATTAGCAGAGTTTTTAAATAGTATCTTGGTATACCATTAAGGCAACAAGGAAGTGGTCTGATAGGGTAACAATAAAAGTTAATATATTCACCATAAGATGTTGAAGTAAAACAGGATTCTGGTTTTGTTGGGAATAACAATTATTATTTACAGTATTATAACACGTAGAGCCTCCAACTGAGGTCAGGCATCCAGTGTTAAGTGTTCTGAGCTGGCTGGCTCTTTGAGGAAAGCTGGGCTCAGCCTTGCTCATGACCTAGCAGTCCCTCTGCCTCATGATGAGCTAGCTATACAAGAGCTAATTAGGGACCTCAGTTGGGCATAAGGGGCCTTACCTAGAAATTGACCCTTGCTGTGGCGGTAAAAAAGGGACAGCACTACAAACAGAGCTGGGAACTCACTAGAAGGGGGGCATCTTGCAGAGGTGGCTTTTGGGGTAGGTGAAGCAGGCGAATGCCTAGGGTCCCAAGCAGTAAGGGGCCCCGTCTCCTGCTCGCCTATCCCAAAAGCCACATCTGCTTTGGTCGGGAGCAGGAGGAAGAGCTGGCTCAGGGGCTCGGCCCACGTGGGAGGGAACTGGACTGGAGGGAGGACGTGGGGGGCCACAGGTGGGGGCCCTGTGGGCCTATAGGGGGCCCCAAAATGGGCCTTTGCCTAGGGCCCCAATAGCCAAAGGCCGCCTCTGGCCGCTTGACAGAGGAGCTGGGGAGAGTTCCTGGAGAAAGATCCAGAAGTTTGGGACTGGCTGGAGCCCAGGAAGAAGTCCTATGAGTGTAGAAAGAATTCCTGTAGTGGGGCCCTAGAGTGGAGAGGAACCCCAAACTAGAGTCTGCTGAGGCAGGTCCTAGACCACCTTGGATGGAGGTTCATGAACTTCTTTAAAAAGTTCTCTCAACTTTTAGGCTTCCATTTTCCTGGCTTCTTGACCCCATTTTTGCATATTCTATCATTTTCCTTCCACCTTCTTCCTAACCCAGCCATATTCTTTTCCTCACATCCAATGCTTGTTTCCAGCACCATGTCCTCTTAATTCCAATTTTTTTTGACGGCCACAGGTCCCTAGCTTTGGTGATATTCCAGCAAGGTGCAAGCAGCCTCATAGATGTCATGCTTTCTGCAGGCCCTTGGACAGCTGCTGTTATCAAATCTGTTATGCTCCTCGTTTCCTATCCTACCAATTTAGAAATGACACAGAAGGCATTAATGGGTGCATGTGATTTAAGGACAACAACTGGGAGGATGGGTTGTACTATTTAAATGTTTTCCTACCCAAAACCAGATACATATGGGTTCTGTTCCAGATTTGGAATATGGTTTAGGGTAAGTGTTATGGTATTTTTTAAAACCAAAATGGTTAAGCTATTCTTAAATATGAAGCACATTATCTCCATTACTCTGATGGTCCATCATGAATGATACTAATTCATGTTACCAGTGAAGAACTTTGCTATCTACATATTTCAGTAGGAAGTGAGAGTTAAAAATACTCTGTAGTGAGCCCACAGGTGGAATAATATTTTAAGTTGAAAAATAAGCTACTTTAATCCTTTGCACCTTTTAAAAGAACAAAACCACTCTATGCATAGTCCAAATTCCATTAGTAACTCAAATAACAAACAAAATATTAAACCTTAGCCTAAACTTACTCCTCAAGCTTCATTGATCAGATGGGTTTCCCCTGAATGACCTTCACTGTTCTATTTCTAGTTCTCTCTATCTTAAGACACTCTATCCTCTCATATTTTGGTTGAGAACAATATTAATGTTGCATTTGAAAGATAGTTAATTTACACCTGAGAAGCTGTAGAACATTAATTGTCCATGATGCCATCTCAACCTTATGCTATATCTGCCTGTCACAGGTTGCGCCTGCTTTGGTGCCCTCTAGAGGGCCAATTCCCCCAGACGTAAATGAGATTGGGGCTCCCATGAGGTTCTCAAGTGCCTAGGCGAAACTGGAACCACCAATATCAGAGTCAATTCGCAACCCTGGGGTCAGGGCAGCATTGCCTAGCAGCCAGAGTCAGTTATAAGGGTACCTGCCTAAGGGAACTGCTACCCTGGTGGGGGAGGGGGGTTATCAGGCCTCTTACTTCATTGAGTCCCAGATCAGGGCCCTATTGGTGCCAGGGGTACAGCACCAAGGGATCCACACCAAAACACACTGACTTGGTTGTACGCCACATCCGGTCCCCTCTTCCAGGCTCCCTGGGCTACTTCCTATCTGAGTTGTTGATGAGGTCCTTCCTTGGAGCTCCAGGTTATCCCCTCCTGCGGCCAGCACCGTTTATTCCCCTTCAGAGTCCTGAAGGTCCCTGGTGGCTGAGAGTTTCTGGTCCTTTGTGTCCAAACTGCTTACAGGTAGTGGCTGCTCCGCTCCAAAGACTCCAGGTTTGTGTCTGCTCTCTAGTGGGGGCTGGTACAGTTCCTCTTCAGGAGCTTCCAGTATGCATCCTTCCTCCATGATGGCCAGCCCAGACTGAGCTGAGCAGCTTTCTTTTATAGTTGGACAGCAGGCTGAGCATGCCCAGCAGGGCTCAAGCGTGGGTCATACCAGTAGTACATCCAACCCATGATCCTGCCAGTGTGAGTGCTTCTGAAGGAGTGAATAAAACAGATATTCATCAAGTGATCCATCTTCGTGGCCATTCACAGCCTCCAGCAAACAGCAATCCCTGCCTACCCTGACTAATAGCTATTGATGGACCTAATCTCCATGAACTTACTCAGTTCTTTTTGGAACCCTATTATACTTGGCCTTCACAGTGTTCTCTGGTAAGGAGTTCCACAGGTTGATTGTGCATTGTGTGAAGAAATGCTTTCTTTTGTTCATTTTAAACCTGCTGCCTACAAAGCTTGCCATCTATTTGGCTGCTGCTTTAGCAACCTTGTGTCTGCCTAACTCTGTAGTGTAGACCAGGGCTAGGATTATACAGCTGGATAGCTAACACACATTTGTTATCTCATTGAGACATCTTTTTTGGCAGTGCAGACATGGACTTGGAAGTGGTCCCATCAAAACAAGGTGAGACATTCTGCTAGGTGATATGGAGGAGTTTGCACTTGTGCTGAACCTATTTGAGTGAACAAAACCAAGATTTTAATTTTCAGCAGTGGTGATGCTCTATTTTTTTATCTTTAGAATAACAGAGTGGTGCAGTAGAAGTGTGCTTGGTCCATGACTCACAAGTGAATAGATTTTCTATTTCACTTTGTGTCTGGGAAGCATCCACTGACTCCCTACACTGGTTCTCAGAGCATCCGGCATTATCTGGGGTTCTCTGCTCATTGTTTCCTTCTGATTCTCTTGTTTTGACATATGCCCATCACCACTGTCATTGTCTTCTTTCTTTTTTTTTTCTCCCAGACTCCATTTATGTCTGGCTTCTATGGCCCCTCATTTTCCAAAGGGGGAAAGGAGTTCCAGTAATGTGGTGTGCTCCACCCAGCAATCTACTCATAAAGTAGGAATATACTTTTCATAAGCACTAAATTCACTTTAATATGAATCAAAAAATCTTCTGAGGAAAGCCAACATTTTCCTAGATGCACTAATAAAAAGCAATGATTATTTCTCATCTGGGATCTCACAATATGGAATGGATATCTAAGCATGTTGAAAATAGAACTATACATTTCTGGGAGACAAAACAGTTTCATTTAAACAAAACAAAACAAACTCAGTTCTCAAAAGTATGGTCTAGGGTGTTTAGGCAGCCTTTATAAAATAAATGCCCCTCTTCCCCCAGCCTGCTCTTATTTTGATTGTGAATATTAAAGTAGAAAAATTCCCAACTGATCATAAAAGATTTTTTAAGACCCTCCTTATTTAATACAAAACTATTAAACTTAAAATGTATATCATGTGTTTGGTTATCAGTGCTCACCCAGAGAATTACATAGCAGTCATTAAAATCTTATTACAAAGCAAAGTGCAGAAAGTAATTGCACATATTTGTAAGTAGCTTAGAATTGATTAAAAATGCATAAAGTGAAACTGCACAATTTTCTTTAGCCTCAAGCCTGCTAACCCCTTCGGGTAAACATTACAGCAGCTTATTTCTCTCGTTACTTTCCCTGTTTTCTACTGATGTGGCACAATGGGGATTTTCCCTGTTTTTCAGGACAATAAAAGTGTATGTTTGATTCATTTCAGTTGCTGCAAGCTGAACAAGATATGGAAGGCCTGAATTCATATGCAAGTTAGGAAGCTTAGGAGAAGCTCTCCAAGTAGTTCAATTTAAGCTGTTTCTCAGACTTCTTTCCCTCCCTTGCCCCTGGCAGCTGCCACAGGAGTCTGTATTTTCAAAGTGATATATGAGGAATAAAGTGCTTTGGTTCCATGGCTATTAATGCAATCTTTTTTAAAGTGAATCTCCTCTCCCCACCACCACCACATTAAAACTGTAACCTTATGTGAGGTTATAGATATCCTTGTCCCACTGATAAATAAGGACACATGGTAAGTATCTGGGTAACTTTAGAAAGTGCCTGTTGCTCATAAGCAACTTAATTGCAAATATTTGTTGCACTTTATATTTAGTAACAGTCTTTTTCTGGAAAGGCTGGGAGTGGAAGGAATAAGCATGGCCATCTCAGACCAAATATTGCCCAAGGAGACATGTCTTTGCCTCCCCGCCCCATTGTTAAACTTTTGAATATTGCACTGTCACTCCAGTTCATTCTTATATCTCACTGGTTGACTGATGATATCCATCCCCTTATATACTCATGAGGGCATGGCTGATAACATGTAACAGGTTTGAGGAAAATGTTCCCAGACAGTCTGGAAGGTTCCATGAGATTCCACAAAGGTCCAGAATGTTCTAGGAGGTTAGTGAAAATTGTATCTACATATAGAGTACCTGAAACATTTTACTTCAAACATTCTATTTTCCCCTTTTGTCTCTAACTTAAAAAAAAAAAGGCACCCTCCCCCCCAGGCTGGTGCCTCCCAATCCTATACTCTAGGTAATTGCCTGGGTTACCTGCCCCTAAATTTGGCTCTCCAGATGAGCAAGCAACATTGTTGATACATTTGATATAATGTGATGAAATAGGCTAGGTTAAACAACTTTGTATAGTATATTTTGCTTTCTTATGTCATGGTTTTCCCCAAATGAATAAGACTTTACATGAGTTGAAATAAATTCAAGTGTTCACAAAAAGCAAGAAACAGTCAAATCCCACACAACCCAGAGTTCAAGTAACCTTTTAATTTTAGCTGTCTCACATTGAAGCTACACAGCATGGCTCTATCAGTGTGTTCAGAATTCTTGAAAAGTCTGTATTGTGCAATCATTTTCTTTTCCTTTTTGGATTCACATTTTTCTTTCAGCAGCAGCTGTGGAGGCGATGAAGAGGAGACTGAGACTTTTTTTTAACCACTAAATTTTCCATCCTATACCAGACAAACCTCTTATCTAGCAGAGCGACCCCAACATTTTGTTTTGAATCCTGACAGCATTACAAACTTAGGGCACAAGGGAAGTAAAGGGGGCAAACGGCTCTTTCCTCAGCCCTCCCCTATAGCCTGGACACAATGGCTGGGTACAGTGGGAGACCTTGTGTTCTAGGGTTAGCACTTTTATCCCCTGCAGGTAGGGTAAGAAGGGGCTTGATTATGCCCGTTTCCTGAAATGGCCACTCAAAATCAGATGCACCTTCTTTAAGTGGGGGCATAGAGATTACTCTCCTCAGGGTCAAGAGCACCAGACTGAGAGTGGATTTGTGGGAGTTAGCTGTGATTTCAGGGCACATTAATTTACAAAACTGCACTGTTTTTTCCTATCTCAACAATGCTCATCATAAAAAAAAATAACTAAAAGGATTATAAAAAGATTCTGTTCCTCTTTGTTTCCTTGGAGTATCTTAGGGGTAGTTTTGAATGACCTTTATTTATACCCAAGCAAAGTCACACATATTTTCAACTGATTCTCAATTAATTTCATGGGACTGGATCTGCACAATTGCCCTTCATCCTATGTTGTGCTGAGTACATCCTGTAGAGTTTACTATTGACTTAATCACAGCTTGTTATCCTAAGAATTGCAATGGGTTCAGTATTCTGTTTAGCTCTTGACAGGCCTGACAAATTCACAACACCCAACATTGCTGTCATAGTATGTATCTATAAAGACTATCATGTGTGGTCTTAAATGAAAGTCATGATAAACTGATCCTCAATCATTGCAAGATGTATGCACAGATATTAAGAAGTTGGGTGTAGATATATATATATATATATAAACATATATCTAAACCAAGGCTTGGTGTCTGAGTCAGACAAAAGATGTTGATTCACATGTTTTGCCTCAGCAGCTAAGTAAATTAAGCCTTGTAAGTCAATGCCGTGGAAGTCAAATCTCCATGCAGAGTAAATGGGGCTGGGAAGTCACTGGAGTCTCATAAACTCTAAGGTCAGACAGGACCAATATGATCATCTAGTTTGACCTTCTGCACAATGCAGGTCACAAAACCTCACCCACCCACTCCTGTAATAAACTTCTAACCTATGACTGAGTATTAAAGTCCTCAAGTCATGATTTAAAGACTTTCAAGTACAGAGAATCTCTTGCAAGTGATCCATGCCCCTGCTACAGAGGAAGTTGACCCCTCTGCCCTCAGAGCCCTTGCCAATCTGCCCTGGGGGAAAATTCCTTCCCGACCCCAAACATGATGATCAGTTAAACCCTGAGCATGTGGGCAAGACTCATCAGCCAGACATCAAAGAGAGAATTCTCTAATAACCCAGAACCCACCCCATCTAACATCCCATATCCACCAGCAGTAGTCAAAAATAGGTAAATTGCCACACTAGGCCCTCCTATCTTATCATCCCCGCCACAAATTTATCAAGCTCAGTTTTGAAACCAGATAGACTTTTGCCCCCACAATCCTCTAAACCATCAGGGTTATCCTGACTCTGGGAACAGTACACTGAACTTTGGGAATATATGAAGGCAAAAGGGAGCAAAAAGCATAGTCGATCCCAGTGACGTATTGGTTTGAGGCGAGAAATTACTTTAGACAAAGATTTTAGCTTGTTAAAGTTAACTTTAACTCACTTCTTGGTCTATGCTTCTTGTTTTATATATAGCCATTTCTATTTCCATTATCCTTACTCAGTGTCTCTTAAATCTTCAACTTTGATAATAAACATATGACTGTTTTTACTACATCTCAGTGCTGTGATGGTATAAAGTATCTGATCTTGAGTTGTAGCAGTTAAGCTGGGCATATACTGTTCCCTTAGGGACAGCAAATCTGTTAATTTCTGTGGGTATATCTACACTTACAAATTAAGTCGATTTAAACTTGCTTAAGTCGACTTAATTTAATCTGCATCTACACTACATTTTCCTTAAGTCAACTTAAGCAGCATCTTAAATCGACTTAAGGAAAATTAAAGTTGACTTTATAAAACCTAGTATAAAGTCGACTTTACTGGCTAAATCTACTTTATTAAGTCAATTTAGCCAGTGTAGATGCAGATTAGCCCTAAGTCGACTTAAAGTTGACTTAAAGGGCTCCAGGGCTCCTCCACTGCCCTCCCCGCCAGGGTGGCTGACACAGGCAGAGCCTGGCATGCCCCCCCCCATAGGGCAGGACAGAGCCCTGCCCACCCTGCCCCTATGCCCTGCCAGTGTCCCTGTCCTGCTCAGCCCCCATTGTACCCAGGTACAATGGGGAAAATGCTGAGCTCCCTCGCACTTGGCAAGGGGTGCCCCCCCCCTGCCACCGTGGACCAGTCCCAGGTCCACCTAGCCCCTAGAAGTCGACTTAGGGATCCAGTGTGGATGCTCTAAGTTGATTTGGCAGGGTCCCCTTTATGTCGACTTAATTTTTGAGTGTAGACATGCTAAGTCAACTTAACAAAGTTGATTTAAAGTCGACTTTGTTAAGTCAACTTATTTGGCCAAGTGTATACATAGCCTGTGTGTCCAATGATAAGTCTGTATGCTACAGAGGGTTGCTTTCAGTGGAGATGGAGGTCTGTGGTATATCTATCGTTACCTACAAGGCAAACAAAATAAGATCTGTCAGAGCTCTGAAGATAGTTTGTTGGGGTGGGTGGCCAAGAGTCAGGTGGTATTAGAGAACTGACATTGAGTTACGCACAAGCAAGTTTCTTTCTCATTGAGGCAGGGAGGATAACAAAGTGACTGACAGCTTGAAAATCCATCCTACTGTTCTTTCAATCATGTGATTATATGAAAATCTCAACTTTCATTTAGAGCGCAAAGGAAGTATCCAGCCTTCTAGGCTGTAGAGCAGTCTTGAAAACCTGAACCCCAGAGCTGCAAAACTGAGTTGGGAAACACAAAGACTCCAAACTGTATTTTTTTAATAAAATGTTCAGCATTTTTAAGCCAGGGGAGAGAGAGAGAGAGAGAGAGAGCTCCCAGTGGGGCTATATTTACAAGATGCCCCAGAACAAATACAAATTTGGGGAAATTCTGCTGTTAGGCCCTGTGTTGGGTATGGGAATGTAGGAAAGTGGAAACTCAGTGAATTTCCACTCACTGAGGTTTCAGCAAATTGCACTTGCATTAGTGGTTTTGACCCCTCTCACAGAGAACTGGCAATGGGGCCCAGCCCATGGAACCTGTATTTCGAAGAGATCTGCAGACTGGGACCAGCAACATTACACTGTTTCTGTTTTCTCTTGCCCTCCCCTATTCCCCATGCCAATGTGGCTCTAGTAGTGACTGGGTTTCCCTAACTGTCATTGACCTACAGCAGGGCTTGAGGAGGGAAAGGGCAAGCAAGCCACAGAGCAGACATTCCACTCAGCCATTTCTGCTCATGCCTGAATCTGAAGGTTTTTACTCTACTCATGGAAGCAGAGAGGTGAATTTGCCTTTTACTCCTTTATAATCCACTGGAATGCTAAGTAGGCTTCACTAGTAGCACTGCCCAGTGCTGTATAATGTGCCACTGGAGAAAGCAGTTGATTCCACTAGTCTGAATATTTTCATATTTGAAAACAAACTAAATCTTTTTTGTCTCATCATTGGTGAGACTGATAAAATCACTGGGCCACATTCCTCCTTGTCCAATTCCAATGACTTCCCCAAGAGATGGATTTTGCCCATTGTTTTGTTTTTCCAGATGAAAACTGAATGATGATGCTGAATTATAAAAGGATCCATCTTGGTTTTTTATATTGTAATAACCTCATCTTTGGCTTGGCCATTGGACTGGGTTAGTAGTAACCTTTGTAACCATGGACAAGAGGGTGTAATTCAGAATTAGTCACTATGAATATAACTGCTTCAGTACTAACACCAGCAGAAGACAAAGGTTTCCTAGCAACAGGAAGTCTGCAATAGCTCACAGAATAACAGTTCAAATGTATCATGTAGAGCTGGGATGGGGATGTAAGATAATGGAGTCCCCACCCAAGTCAGAACAACCTACACACTCAAAACAATTTAGAAGTTGGTTTTATTAACATAAATGGTAATTAAAAGACATTACAGAATACCAGTCTAAGATGTCCTCTCAAGCTAGTTTGCTCCTAAGGCTCTTTTTCCAGCCTAAACCTTCCCATGAGGAAGCTTAGTTTTACTAGTAGGTGCTCAGCTGCTCCGGGGGTTCATTGTCTCAGGATCTGTCGGCTCCAGACCCAAACTCTCTCTTTCAGAAGGGGAGTCTAATGAGCCATACCTATTCTAGTCAGACAGCAGGCATTCATCTGTGGCATTATACAGGTTCCAACACCTGTTAACCAGATAGGGGCAACAGGTGAATCCTGGGGTGCATCTACACTTGTAAATTAAGTCAACTTAAGCTTGCTTAAGTCGACTTAATTTACCCTGCGTCTACACTACAGTTTCCTTAAGTCGACTTAAGCAAGTTGCTTAAGTCGACTTAAGCAAAATAAAGTCGACTTAATGAAAATTAAGTCGACTTTATTAAACCTCATTTTAATTCAACTTTAGGCTTAAGTCGACTTTCTAAAGACGACTTAAGCCAGTGTAGACCTGGAGTAGCCCTAAGTCAACTTAGGGCTACTCCAGGACTCCACCACTGCCCTCCCTGCTGGGGAGGGGGGCACAGGGGGAGCCTGGCATGCCCCCCCACAGGGCAGGGCAGAGCCCTGCCCCTATGCCCTGCCAGGGTCCCTGTCCCCCTTTGCCCCATTGTACCCATGTACATGAGGCAAAGGCTGAGCCCCCTGACAGTGGGCAAGGGGTGCCCCCCCTGCCACCATGGACCTGCCCTAGGTCCCCTTGCCCCTAGAAGTCGACCTAGGCATCCAGTGTGGATGCTCTAGGTTGACTTCATAAATTCCCCTCTAAGTCGACTTTAAATTTAGGTGTAGACATGCTAAGTCGACTTACTTAATTAAGTCGACTTAGCTAAAGTCGACCTAAATTTACAAGTGTAGTCATAACCCTGGTGTCCTGTTACAGAGAAAAGTCTAAGAATAAGTATCTAGATTGATCTGGACTCAGCACAAATCCTGAGTATATGCCCAGACTTGAACTGTGGAAGGGCATATTTAAAAGATAAAGCACATTTGCAAAATCTGGTACTATAAGAATCACCACCCTTTAGTGTTACTGGAGTGTGAAGGAACTCCAAACCTCTTTACATATGTAGTAGTGTGTGAGTTGTACCACAACTCTAAGGCAAGCATTAGAGGCTCTAACATCTAGTGGGTGTCAGTAAACATGCAGATGCATCGCTCACACAAAAGGATTGTTTACAATCCTTTATACAAAAGGTTGGCGAAAGAGGAAGTATGACAAATATCTTAAGTAGAATGGCTTAGTTACAGTTTATCACAACAATTCCTAGCTTAGCCCCTGGGGGCAGCTGCATTCCTAAGGCCCAAGTTCCTAGGCTATGTCTACACTTAAAAAGTTAAGTTGATCCCTGAGGTTCCCATGTCAGTGGCGTGTGGGGAAGGCAGCTGTCGCACTCCAGCTGACAGGGGATCCCCAAGGTTCCCCTGTCAGTGGAGCACGAGGAAGGCAGCTGCTGCGCTCCAGCTGCCTTCCCCGTGCTCCGCTGAAAGGGGAATCTCAGGGGGGGACCCCTGTCAGCGGAGTGCCAGCAGCTCCCTTCTTGCCTGGACCCCTCGGGTCCGGGGAGAAGAAAGTGGGGCTCCCTTCTGGCTCAGATCGCTCCGGTCCCGGAGAAGGGAGCCCAGCCTGCAGCTCCCTTCTTGCCAGGACCCCCGTGGGTCCCAGGGAGAGGGCAGCTATGGTTGCCTTCTTGCTGGGACCCCGAGGCTTCCTGGCATAAAAGGAGCACAGCTCCCTTCCGTCGGGGAGCGGTGGTCCAGAGGAGTAGGGAGCCATGGCTCCCCTGTCCCCAGCCCTAGGTCAACTTAGAGAACTAAGTCGGCCTAGGGTGTCCACACCGGGTTTAAGTCGACTTAACAAATCAACTTAGCTGTTAAGTTGACCTAAATGGTGGTATTTATTAAGTCGACTTAAGGAAGCCCCTTAAGTCAACCTACTGAAAGCCTCATGTGGACATGGACTAAGTTAGGTCAATTTAAACCTCCTTAAGTTGACCTAACTTTCAAGTGTACACATAGCCCTAGATTACCCTTTCCATGGTTAGGGATCATATGCAGGTCCCACTGGCCAGGGTTCAGCCTCATAACCTATTGGCTCATTGGGGGGCCTGTCCACACTGTTCTCCAGATAAAGCTGCATTCTTATTGGTTATGATTAGGCTGCAAACTCCACCCCACAGTCACTAATATGTGTATCTATACAAGCCCATCTATGAGTACCTGGGAAGTCTAGGTGCTGCTTCTGTGCTCCTGTGTCCCTTCCACTTTGTGATGTGCAGATTCAAGGTACTAGAGAGCTACTGTATTTTTATGCTGTATCAGTTATTATTCTGAAAACACTCAGTCTACTAACAGGGAGATTAGGCCTCTTGATTCATTAATCCCCACACATGTGGATCTGGTTTGATTGAAAGCTTACATTTTTTACAGTGAACTGTGGGTTTTAGTATTTTTTTTATCTTTAGCACCTCCAAAATTTCACCCAACAACATTTCAGACTTCAATTTTCACATCCAAATTTATTTCCTTCTCCAGTAATAGCTCAAAGCAGTAAAAGAATTCTCATGAAAACATGAAATAGAGTTTGCTTTGACTTTTCACCATAAAAACATCTATGGCCAATTGTTTCTAACATTACAAAATCATCTTTTTTTCATACGGAAATAGCAATGTTTCCAAGTTAATAGAAAGGTTTGACATCTATTTGAGGGCTTCGGGAGATGCAGAGTACACCTTTGTTATACCTCCTGGACATGAAAAGATTGGGTACTTGTTCACAATGAGTTCAGTGGTTGGGACTTAATTTTCCATTTGTGATTCAGGTGAATGCTTCTTCCATGTAACACCCTACTACAGTTGAAGGTTGTGCATTGTCTTTAGCAGAAGAAGAAACCAGGTGGCTCTACAGTGGGATCAGCTATGAAATGCTTATTGTTTACATCACAGCCTGTCCATTGGATCCATCAGATATCTTGTGGGTTGAAGTTGGATGACAAAAAAGCTTCTTCAGTTACCCATAATGGTTAGTGGGAGTTAAGGTAAGTATGAGGCAGGTGAGCAAGATTATCACGGAGAGGGAGCTTTTTGTTTGTGAGCGCTTTCTTGTGCTTGCATAACACAATTATCTCTTTTTTTTAGCAGTATATCTCAAAAGCACAGCAAATGTGAGTATGTTGTCTTGAACTGAAACATATGCTTGGAGCTCAAATTGTGGATGGACCCTGAGAAAGTGGTTACAGTAATTATGTGGGCTCCATTCTGTGCTGCTGCAACTTCATAGTGTAAAGAGAAGATTCAGTTCTCACATCACCTGCTCTGGGTATCCTCATTTCACAACCCATATAGTCAGCCACCCAATAAATCCTGAATTTGTTCTTTGAATGATCTGAGATCTCAAATAGTTTTTTCAATGTCGTATTTTGTTTAAAGCATTTTTTATCTTTCAAGAACTAAGCAATTTAAACACAGGAGTAGAATCAATCTTGTAAGCTACACTATGTTACCATTGTGATTTCAGTTTTTGTGACCTTGTTAATTAACTACACATGGTTACTGGAATGGCTCTGATGATATTGATTCCAAGGAGAGAATAGAGTTTATTTAAATGTAAGGAACTAAAGTATGCTGTCATTTTTGTGTGTCTGCCTTTACGTGAGGGCACACACATGCAAAAGTGGTCTCCACATTATGGCCTAACTAATCCAAAGTAACTAGTGAATTTGAATGCCTGAATTTTGCATGTCACAAAAGGGCACCACTCAGCACAAAAACAAATGGAAATGAAGCCCATTTAAGGTGTCTCCAACTGAATACCCAACAATCACTAGTTATTTTTGAAAATGTAGGGCATGTACATTTCTGTAAATATATGTCTATATAGACATGCACACCTTGGTACAGTGTAAACAGATAAGCTCTCCCTGTGATTACAGTGGATGCTAAACATAAATATACTTAATTTTGTTATATGAGCTCAAAAATAAAACATTACAGTAAAATAATATTTTACTTTTGTCTACAAGTAATTCAGATAGAATACAGAATACAAAATATTGATTCAAGAGGCTAGCTATATTGAGAATGAAATGAGTTTTTGCCATTGCTGAGAGCAGACAAGTCCCATAATCAGCCTGTTCAACTAATCATTACAACAGAGCTGTTTGTGGCACTCCAGTTAAGAGTCTGTCAGTGATTCCATTATAAACCTCATTTTTCAGGAATGTATATCTTGGTTACAAAAAATTGCTCCAATCTTAAACCTCCAATACACATATTCATAGGAATGCAGATTAAGAGTACTTACCTGCCCAGCTGCTTACTGAGGGCTGGCTAGTGCACTATTGAAGTTAGCAGGAATCTTGCTATTTACATCAAATGGGAGAAAGGGCCTGTTTGTACCTTATTTATGTGAATGGAAGTTTTGCCAGTGATTTAACTGACCTCAGATTGGGCCCTAGATTGGGGGTGTTCAGACCTTGAATTTTGCTTTGGCCCATTATAGAGAAAGAAGCCATTTTGCAAATGTGGATCTGGGTTTAGCATTTGAACACCCCCAAAATTCAGGGATATTTGGATCTGGGGTTTTAAATTTGAGCCCATCTATATGTACTTAAGCAATTTTTAAAAATGCCTCTTTCTTTCTCTCTTCCTAATATGTGTTCTATGGTCACTTAGAAAACAACATCAAGAAAATTATTATTATACTATAAAAGGGAAACAAAAAGTAAAATAAAGATGCAAATAGAGTTAGAGGTTTGACATCTTGATGACCTCTGAAAAAAGTAAAGGTTATGGTTATTTTTTCCCAAAGTGCCTACGGGCCAGATTTTTAAAGTTATTTAGGCATCTGAAGCTGCAGACACATACTTTTGAAAATCCTCTAAGGTACCAGTCTGCAACTTTTAGATGCCAAAATACCTTTGAAAATTTGCCCTTGAGTAACTTATGAGCCTAAGTATCATTGCATGTCAATCATATTTAGGCTCCTAAGTCCTTTTCACTTCTGAAAATACAATTTAGGCTCCAAAGTTATATAATTGCTTTTGAAAATGGTGCCCTTTCAAGCCACAATAGGAATGGCATTATGGGTTATGGGTCCACTGCATCATAATTTCCTCCACAATGCTGGGCAACTCCACTGAAATTGTGCTGATGTAACAAAAGAGAATTTGGGCTGTTGTGTCCCATTATTTCAGGTTGCTTCAGGCAGCACATGAGAAATACAGTACTTACATTGAAAGGATAGAAGTTAAGGAAACTAGAAAGAGAACAGTACAGATCAATGTCATAAAATGCATTCAGGCCTTATAACGTGTTAATTTACTATTTGTTATAGCAAAAAAGAAATCACACCCGTCATAGTGATGAGAAGAAAAAATGCCTACTTTATTTCACAAAAAAGCACCAATGGCCAAAGTGAAAGCAATCTGCTGTGTTTTGGGGCAAGTACTATGAGGGAGGGGTGGGGGAACAAGATGATGGGAAGAATTTGGTGGCAGGATTTTTTTGGTGAAGATCATGATACTATGACTTTATTTCCCTCAACAGGACATGATTGCAAGCTTATATCCATGGTATGAAATATTCCACATCTGTGAGAAAACAATGATCCTTATATAAATTGTCTCATTTCAAAACAATATGGTACTGCATTACATTATCTTTTGAAAGTATTAACAGACTTTCTATTTGCAAGATATGGATTCATCTAGCCATTCTGTGACCCTGAGACTTTTTTATGAGACATGACTAAGTTTTTACTATGTTAGATAAAATATTCATGACATACAGATGAATATATGACTGGTCCTTAAGAAACTCTTCCCAAATACTGCATGACCCCTGCTCTTTACCACTATCCCAATTTTCATATGTCTAGCATTGCCTCATTATAGGCAAGCATCTGTTTTGTTCTCCAGTGACTGTTTAGTTTCTGTACAGTCTGTAAAGGGCTAGTTTTCTGTTGCGTGTCCAGTGTGCATTATCAGCCTTGCTTTTAGTTTGATTTAACTTTTGCGTCAGTCTGGATGCAATTTCTAATTTTGGGGAAGGTGGTTGTTTATAATTCACAAGGTATTTTCCTTTTTAGATCAGCAGTTGTTTCAATACTTAACTACTCTGCAATCCTGCAACTTGTTCCTGAGTCAGCTTCTCTGCTTGTTTGCGCCATTGTTATCCTGGCTGAAAAAATGTCAGCATGATGGAGTACCCAACTTCTCGGAGAAAAAAATGAAGGGATATGCTGAGTGAGCATGAGACCCATTCCACAGAGAATCCTAATATCTGACGGTAAAGCCATGAGACAGGACAGAAGAAAGCCTTGTTTCTAGACACCCAGCTGCTAATGGAAATGTAATTGTCACAGTGGAGAGAGAAGCCAGAGTTTCTCTCAGTCATCATTCTCTGCTAGCTCTTCAGTCACCTACATATTAAAATTACCATATGTCCCACAAAACAACATTAAAAGAATATTAAGGTTGTACAGTCAAGCACTCAAACCTGCCAGAATTATGTTTGCCTGTACTTACCTTAGTTTGTGTGCACGCATTAAGAGAGTCTTTAATTGCACAATTACATGCTATTTTCCCTCACAGGATGCCTACATCATTCAGCGCACGAGATAGACAGTGTTCTTTCAGCATAGGCTTTTAAAATGTAATTTCCTAATTTTTTAAAATAAAACTTAGCTGAAGAAGAACAAATCACATGGACTCTCCCAATGGGTCGTCAGCAGGGCTGGGATCATTACAACATTCACAGCACAGTCCTCTACCGCTTCAGCTAAGAGTAATTGGTAGCACAAGACTGCTAATTTCTGTGTGGGTCTGCCACTAAAGGGGGATTGAGAGAGAAACTGGTGGTAGGTGTGTCTCGGTGTTTGCTCAGCAAGGGAATCCTGAGACCTAGAATTTTGGGGATGTGTATCAGGTGATGAAGGGACGTTTTCTCCAGTGGTCACAGATCCTTCTGCCCCCTCTGTCCTTCTCTTCTCCCATGCTGCTAACTGTCTGGCTCCTGCCTATCTCATCTCTGCCCAACTCCTGCCCCATCCTCCTCTCACTGTTCTCCCCACTCTGTTCCTGCTCCTGTCTGCCCCACTCTGTAGCTCTTTCTTCTCCCTCTTAATTTCTTAGACTTCTGCATGTCACTCAGGCAGGTTCCTACTTCTTCCTGCTGCCTCAGTCCAATATATGTGTGAGGTCACTGAGAGCACAGAGGAGTCAGTCTCCCTGCCCTTAGTTCCTGTGCTTGCTGCCATAAGATCCTCTGTGAGTCAGGAGAAGAATTACAGACAAAGTCCATTTCAGCCCCTCTATTCCCAGGAGGGAGCATGCTCATTTGCTCTGTGTGGAGAACACTTGTGCCGTCTGGTTGGCATGTGGGATGGAGTAGGTTCAGTGCTGATGCAATCTTCAGCCATCTTTTTAGCTGCCAAACACTAACAAGTCTCTACTGAGAGCATGTGCAAATGATTTTTTCCCCTTTGAGACTTATAACTTGGCCAAATGTGGGCCATTTTTCACAGAGCTGGTAAAAGGTAAAGCCTGTTTGTCAAATTTCAAGTTCTTGCTCCAAAGCATGGAGGCACGAGAATGTCTCAATAAAATGGTTGTAAGGATGTATTTAACCGGGACAAAATAATGCCTGTTTCCCTGGCTTTATTCTGAGAAATGTCTGAACAATTCTAGCTGACATTTTCCACAAAGATTCAGCCTGAGACAGACACATAGCATGGAAATTGCAGTTTGAATAGTTTAAATTTAGCAAAGTTGTAAGCGGCTGATAATAAGGTCTTTTAATGGAATGTATAGGGCAATGTTATCTATTAGATACATATCTAAATTACCTGTAATACCATTGAGTTAGTTGTCTGGGTCCAATGTCTCTTGCACTGACGTCCATGTGACAGACATCATAGTCACAGTTGGTGGCTTTACCAGTCTCAAGAGGGAGGCTATGAACTGATGTGTATGGTAGGGTTGGGTTTGGAGGCTAAATTAACCTGTCACCCTAGGATGGTCCCTCTGGGTCAGAATTGAGGCTTTTGAGCAAGTTAATTGGGAAAAGCTTGCCTTGCCACTCACTAGTCTGTAAGGATGTTTTCTTTCTACAGTAAACAGAGGACCTTAGCTTTTTGTGGGTTTGCTGGGTTCTGGCTTCCCATCCTATCAGGGTACAGCAGACCCACAGGGCTTTCTCTGAGCATAGACCCTCCAACAGCTGTGGAAGGAGAGGGCTGAGACGTGGCCTTAATTTCACCTCAAAAATGAAATAGTCTGTTCTACAGTGAATCTCAAATGAATAGGAGAAGAGTTCTCATGGGAGCCATTTGGGATTTTGCACATTAATTTCTCTGAAAAATATAGCATTTGACTCTGTTCTGACTGACAATAAATGTGTTCCACTGATCGCAAAGCTGCTGATGCTGCTTGTGGAATTGAGGAGATTAATTTTTTCTGCCCAGTCCTCGAAGAATCAAAAAGGAGAAATTTGATACCTTTGCTCTGTGTGGCTTTATTTTTTATTGCTCTGAAAAATAGAAGATGATGCCATTCTGTGTGGAGAGATGCACTATATTACTTTAGTGTTTTATTTACTGTGTGGCTTGGGAATGTGCTTGGGAATGTGCTAGGGAAAAAGTTGTTTCACAATGTACAGTATTTTCTCTAATGATGAGTTCCAAAGGGGTAGCCATGTTAGTCTAGGTTAGCCAAACAAACAAGAAGTCCTGTGGCACTTTTAAAGACTAACAAATTTATCGCATGAGCTTTCGTGGGAGAAAGTCCCACTTTGTCAGATGCTTTGACACATATGACGAAGTGGGATTTTCTTCCATGAAAGCTCGTGATAAATAAATTTGTTAGTCTTTAAAAGTGCCACAGGACTCCTTGTTTGTTTCTCTAATCATGTCCTTAGTCTTCCAGGATGAATGTGCAAGTAGTTTGGATAGGATGTATTTTTCTTAAAGAGCAAATTAAATAATTCTGGGATGGTCTCATAGGGCTGTATTGTGTCCCTGAAATCTGCACATAGAAGTTATCCTCTGCATGTTGAGCTTGCCCTTCCCACACACTGGGCTCAAACATCATTGCGGCATTATTATTCCTATTCTGAAATTTGCTATTCTCCATGCCATTCATGTAGCAGAAGAAACAGGGCCTGAGAAGGCTGGGGATGGAGTATTGATTGGTCTGAGATTGGGTAGAATGAGGAGAACTCAGGTTGTGTTTCACCTCCAAACCCATAACCTCTATGGAGATTCCTAAGAAAATGCAGCCTCCTTTTCTATGACACTTTTCTATACTGAGGTGTCCATGGGCAGCTGTAGCCAGTGGAAGCCCCGGCAGTAGGACTCCAATGAAGCCGTCCTCCTGGTTCTGATGGGTCCACAAGTGCTCCAGATCCAAAGCCTGGATGGATCTCTGCAGAGTTCTACATGGATCCAAGGGACATACTGGTTTCTGGGATAGCATAAGGGACCAGGACATGTGTGGTCTGACCAACAGTCACGGATGGACTGGTGTCTACAAGTCAAGGATGGCCATGAGACAAGGATCAGAGTAATTACTGGAGCCAGGATTGATAAGCAAGTGTGAGGGTCAAGTCAGGCCAGGGTCAGAGGCTGGAGATCATAGAGCAAGGTGCAGTCTGGAGTCACAGCAGGCCAGAAGTCAGTGGTGTTGACCAGACAATTTCCTTGGGGCACCTGCCAGGATAACTAGTGAGTATGAGCCTATCAGAACATTGCAGGGTGCTGTCACTTCTTCCTGCAGCATTTAAGCTACACAGTACTCCGTGGATCGGGCTGTGCATGGCCCCACAGTGATGATGTGGGAATGTTAGGTGTTCCAGGCTCTGCACCCTCAGGTTCTGGTTCCACACCTCCTTATAGTAGAGCCACAACCCTGACGTAGTGGCAGAATGACTTCAGAGAAGTTCTGTGGAGCCATCCTCAGTGCGTGGCCCTTTCTCCCTCCATGGCCTTTTCCCAGGGTTTTTGTGTAGGAAGGAGTGATCTGGCCCATCAAATAATTGCCATGGATGGTTGTTCTTGGCTGGGTTTTGATAATCCTGATGTCTTTTCTCAGAGGGAGATTATATGTGAAATGTGACTACAAAGTATTTTATTCATAGTCTACGTAGTCTGCAATATGAATCTGCAAAGGAAAAATGCGATTAAAAACTGTGTATTGATATTCTCATGCCTTTTTTTCAAAAGGCATATGGAATAATTAATATTAAGGAAATCTAGTTTTTGGTTAAATTCAGGGAGCCTATGGCCACACAGCCTTTTTCCTTTGGAACTGCAGTCACATCTATTAGCCCCATCCCTTAGCGTTGGCCCCTTTATATTATATTACACGCCTCACTGGCCAGAAGTTCAATTCAACTGATTACAGCAAAATAGATGCATTTCAGCTGCCTGGCTATAAAGAAAGGTTTATCACATAGTAACTGGCAGGGATCTGGTATGGTGCCTTCTAGCAGTGTCACATTACTGTGGCACTCTGTAATGATCGAGGTACCAGAATGAGATGAACCTATCTCACCATTGAAAATGTAGAGCTGTAGAGCAGGCAATCAATATTAACGTAGGTCAGCAAAAACAACGAGAGTCCTGTGGCATCTTATAGACTAACAGATGTTCTTCGGCATAAGCTTTCATGGGCTATAACCCACTTTGTCAGGGTTATTGCCCACGAAAGCTTATGCCGAAGAAAATCTGTTGGTCTATAAGGTGCCACAGGACTCTCATTGTTTTTGCTGTACACAGACTAACATGGTTACCCCTCTGGTAATCTAAGTCAGATATTCTAAATTTGACTTTCCCCTCTGACACACCACAAGATCCCAAATGGGGAAAAAGGGAGCTGCAGGGTTTTTATACTGTGTTGGGCCATTTTCAGTATTAAAACATTCAAGTCACAAAGTTGGACTCTTGCTGCCAGCTCTCTCTTAGAGAAGAAGGCTTCTTAATACAACAGAGTTGTAAGAACACTCTTTTTCAAACCAAACCAAATTCCCCTGTTAAAATTCAAATATATCCTATTGTATTGCACAGGATCCAATATACAAATCCTTAGCTGAAGATGAGGTTAGTGATGTGAAGCACACTTGTGCAGGGGTTCAGTATATTTCTTTAAATGGAAAACATTGTATACTTCCAGCATTTGTTGGTGTGATTTTTCATGAAGAGATTTTCCCAGGGGTTTAAGATGGCGGCCATGTGCCACAACAGTAACCCACAGGGCCTGGCACCTGCTTCCTGCTGTGGACCAGAGACTTTAACCAGCCTTAAATGGAATAACAAGTAAGTAGCAAGTATGTTCTTTTTCTACATTGTATAACTATATTAGGGTTGCTCTATTAAGCACTTAAGTAGCCACACACCTTATAAATACTAGACAGGCCTTAATTCTACAGCTTGTTGCATGTGTATAGACTGGTGGAGAGCCCCAGTTAAATCAGTGGAAATCTACATGGATTCAGCAGTCTGCCCTCATGCAACAAGCTACAGATTGGGGCTTAAGGATGCACATACAATCTTAACTCTACCCTTGGTGCATGTGTACTATGATGCACTCTTAATAATATGGACACTGTATAATAATGTCTTGTCCTTAAAGAAAAAGCTGGGAGGGGTTGCAAATGCTTTAGAGGATAGGATTATAATTCAACATGATTTGGACAAAGTGGTGAAATGGTCTGAGTTAAATAGGATGAAATTCAATAAGGACAAATGCAAAGTACTCCACTTAGGAAAGAGCTATCCATTGTACACATACAAAATGGGCAATGACTGCCTAGGAAGGAGTACTGTGGAAAGGGATCTGGGTGTCATAGTGGACCACAAGCTAAATATGAGTCAACAAAACAACATTTTCAGATATATTGACAGGAGTATTGTAAGTAAGACATGAGAAATAATTCTTCTGTTCTACTCTGCATTGATTAGCCTTCAACTGGAGTACTGTATCCAGTTCTGGGCACCTCATTTCAGGAAAGATGTGGACAGATTGAAGAAAGTCCAGAGAAGAGCAAAAGAATGATTAAAGATCTAGAATACTTGACTTATAAGGGAAGATTGAAAGAGCTGGGTTTGTTTAGTCTGGAAAAGAGGAAACTGAGAGGGGACATGATAAAGTTTTCAAGTACCTAAAAGTTGTTTCAAGAAGGAGGTGGGAAAAATCATTCTCTTAACCACTGATGATAGGACAAGAAGCAATGGGCTTAAACTACAGCAAGGGAGGTTTAGGTTGGACATTTGGAAAAAATTCCTAACTGTCAGGGTGATTAACCACTGGAATAAGTTGCCTACAGAGGTTGAGGAATCTCCATCATTGGAAATTTTTAAGATCAGGTTAGACAAACACGTCAGGGATGGTCTAAATCAGCTATTCTCAACCACTGTGTCAGGACACAAAAGTGTGTCGAAAAGAGCCGGGAGGTGTGTCACGGAAAACTGGTAACAGCTTGGAGCCAGCTTGAGGTTCCTGCTGCCCACCGTTCTCTTCTGCCCTCAACAGCCCGCTCCTGATGCACAACAGAGGCAGTATCCAGGGCCAGATGAGTAAAGGGACTTCAGGGCTGCAACCCAAAGATCCTGGGCTGTGGGGAGGGGCACCACCTGCCCCACAAAAATAAACCCAGCCCCGTTGAGCCAGACCAGCAGGGCACCAGCCTATACTGGCTTGACTTTGCCCCCACTCAAGTCCCGGAGTGCTGCATCCTCCAGAGAGCCACAGCCTCCTAAGTGCTGCCAGCCCAAGCGCCACCATAACCAGCAGGATTGTAGGATGTCATGCAGGGGAACATCATCTGTCAAGTGTGTCGTGATGGAAAAAAGGTTGAGAACCTCTGGTCTAGATGGTACTTGGTCCTGCCATGAATGCAGGGGAATGAACTTGATCACCTCTCATGGTTCCTTCCAGTTCTATGATTCTATGAGTCTATGAAAAGTTCTGTAGAATGTAATAGGAAGACAACTAGCAGGTTTCATAGAAATGACTCATAATCTGTACGATTTTTAAAGCAACCTGTACACTTAAAAAGAGAGTAATGTTTCTGTTGTAAGAATTGTATAGACTGGTGATATTCTTACAGAATTTTTAGAACATTATCTAAATTTTGTAGGAGTTTGTGGAAATGTTCTATATAAAAGACACTTATGAGCTCTACATATGTAGCATACAAAGAGTAGTAGAAGATACTACATGCTTATGTAAGGTAAAAAAGAAGAAAAAAGGTTTATAATTTCCTCTTGAACAAGGATGGATGTAAGTCATGCAAGTGGTTTTCTGAACGTGGGCTCCCATATTCATGCTGAATGAATTGCAAAAGGCAACTGATAAAAAATAGCTGATGACAGTTAATCATAAAAGTATTTAAAATATTTTCATCAAAACCTTTGCAGTGTCCTTTCAATAACAAAAATCGAGCAAACATGCTATAACCTATATTTTTCATGGTACAGTCAGCAGTGGGACTGAAAATGGAGTATACAGGTGACCAGCCTCCATCTGAGGTAAAGTTGCATTTGCACATGTGTTCTTCATTAGACCAGTTCTTTGATTAAATAATTCCCAAAGTGTATACATTATTTTTATGGTTTAAAGAAGCCTTATTTCTGAATGTCCATAGACAAAGAATGGTAATTAGGTGATGAAAGAAGAGGGAAGGCTTTCCTAATGTGTAAGAAATATCTCACATGCAGTTGTATATATTATACTTTGTAAAAATGTGATCACTTCTTACTGTAGTTGAATTCCTTTAAGAACTGAATGATCTTGTAGGTGAAAATTGCTAACCTGCTTTTAGGAAAACAAACTAGGAATCCCGTGGCACTTTTAAAGACTAACAAATTTATTTATCGCATGAGCTTTTGTGGGAGATGAAAGTTCATGTGATAAATAATTTGTTAGTCTTTAAAAGTGCCACAGGACTCCTTGTTTGTTTTGCTGACCTAGACTAACACGACTACCCCTTTGGAACTGCTTTTAGTATTGTATCTCTGAAATTACTGGGGGAAAAATATCTGAACATACAATATGGCTACTCAATAATTTGATATCCATAAATTATACATTAAGAACAATAAACACAACCATCACTTTCACACTGTTGTAATCATTGCTTAGATGGACAGGTTGGAAAGGCAGCTAACTACAGTGTGGGGAGAACAATAGGGTTATCTCAATCTAAAGACTATCCATACTAAAAAAAGGTCGGGGGTGAGAACCTGGTTCTTATGTAAGTGCACTGCTAGTAGTAATACCTAGAGAAGCAAGACAAAATGTGGACTGACTTGTGGTAAATTTCCTTAAACAGATATTGATGCACCTCAATCTTGACCTGCTATTATAGGATATCCCTGAGAAAATATTCTCAATTATATATTGCTTTAAGTTGTGTGGACACATGTCCACAGTGGACTAAGATGAGACCCACTAAGATGACCCAGAAATGTATTTTCACATGACTTAAACAAGAGTTGAGTCCAATTTTCCAAAAGCAAAGGACTAGTGCTCTCACTCATTGGTGTCTCAAGTCTCTTAGGCTATGTCTACCCTTGAAAAGTTAGGTCAACTTTATGACGTTGACTTAATAAGGTTGACTTTAAGTCACCTTAAAGTGGACCTTATTAAGTCGACTTAACAAAAGTCGACTTAACTTTTCAAGTGTACACGTGGCCCCTTTTGGCCTTATTAAGTTGACTTAGCGTTTTAAGTCGACTTAAAAAGGTCCAACTAGGCACTACTCTGTGTCTCCACTGGTTTAAGTCGAGTTAATAAAGTCGACTTAAGCACTAGTTCGAATTAAAACGAGGTGTTATTAATTCGAACTAACTTTTCCTTAATTCGACTTAAGAAGCAGCTTAAATTGAAATAAGGAAAGCCCAGTGTAGACGTGGAGTAAATTAAGTCAACTTAAGCCTCCTTAAATTGATTTAATTTCTAAGCGTAGACGCACCCTTAGAGAAACATGCTTATATTTAAGATTCTTGTTCTCCATGTTTCAGGGTACAGCATTCAAACATTTTACACTGCTCTGAACTAATGGGGAAAAGGCAAGCACTTCCAAAAAGTGCGTTCAAAAGAATTTGAGTGAAAATTGGAATTAGTTTTCAGGCAAAGAATTTGGTCAATACTTGAGTTACTATAATGGAAAGGTAGGCCGTTTTTCAAAACTATTAATAAGGCTTAGCTAGAGGCAGCTCAGAAAGAAGTGCAGCTGACTTGTGCTAGAAGAAAATACTTCCTTTTCATCCTGAAAAAAGTACTTCTTCAGGGAAGTTTGGAGAAATGAAAGTTGAGCCCTGTACATATCTTGAATGAATCTCAATATCTTATAACTTTAATAGCAATTATTACAAAAAATGTTCAAAATTCAGTTTACATAAAGGAAGAACCCTGGATAGCAAATGAGTTGAACCCTGGGGAAATTACATTTAATACACATTTGTAATTGTAACTGTCTGCCTAAAAGCCAAACCCAACGGTTTATCTTTACACAAGGCATTCTTGAGGCTATGGGAAAGCAAGGTCTGCATAAGTTTTGAAATAGTGCTAGAGAAAGCTTAAAAATAAAAATAAACTAAAACACCAACTGCATAGTGCCATGTAATGCTGTTTACTGCATGGCAGCAGTACTATTAATATCCTATTCCTTTCTAATGCTGCTGGGTAGCTATGGTTTACAGAAAGCTAGCTTTTTGGTTAAGGTGAAGAACAGGGATACTGTAGGTAGAAACCCTGGATTCAGTGTCCAGTTCTGCCACAGACTTTCTGTATGCCTTTGGGCAAGTCACTTAATCTCTCTGTGCATAAATTCTGCTCTGTCTTCCTATTTTTTCATGGGCGTTACTAGGAAAATTCATTTTGTTTGGGAGATGCTCAGTGATGGGAGCCATGTAAGTAACTAGAGAAAGCCATGTAAGCTTTCTCCTTTATGTTCCTTTTTTACTCTATTTAATATTAGTACTAACTTCTCTAACATTATCTACTGCACGGCATCTTGAGGACACCTAATTATACTGCAGCTCACGTCCATATGTGGAAACTGGCTGGTATATTGGAAATACTGTGCAGGCAGCGTATGTATTCTTTGAGAGAAAGTGCATCATCAGAATGGCTGAGGGACCTTTCTTGTGGCAATTTAACAGCAGAGTATCAATCTTTATGTTTTAATTCAGTCTAGTTTATACTAATTTGTTTATTTTGGACAACAAAAAGACCTATCGATTTCTTTGGTGCTTTAATGGATATTTGTTTATCTGAATTTTGGGTCTTTTGTGTGGATGGTTTATTTTTGCCTAAGAAATTTGAAATGGGCAGTATCCTAAAATATTATACATTGATACCTATGTTAGTGAGTGATCTCAGTGAAGCTCTCTTGCCTTAGATCCACCAAAAAGGAAAAATCTTAGCAATTACTGTCATGTAACTTAATAATTAACATCTGAGGTTATTCAAACCTTCAACAAGTAAGCACATGAGATACAAACCCCCAGAGCACTGGCAGTTAGTGCCTGTTTGATATTCTCTCATGACTGACATAATGCAATAAAATACCTGGTTATTTTTCTGGTTTTTCAATTGAGGGACACATTTACTCCACAGCAGAGGACCTGCACAATCCTTTGAAGTCCATTTAAGTTAGTGGGTAGTCTTTTGTTTGCCTTATGCACAAGGTCAGGAATAAATATCACCCTCTCAATGCAAGTTTCAGCCTGTACTCAAATGCCATTACTTATTTTTCAATCAATTCCCCAAACGTCTGGGAATCTGAGGCATTTGGTCAAATGTCCAAGTGAAACGGTCACTTGGACAAAATGATTGAAAGTTTTAGTCATTTGAAGAAATGACTGTCATTCTGTTGTATTAAATTTACTCACTTGAACAGTTATTGTGTTGGTGGGGCCATTCTGTTACATAACTGAGCAGACCCTTTTAAGTGTAGGTTTTTTCTTTTGTCCAAGCAGTGTTGCCATAGCAACTTGTTTCTTGACCATGCTGTCTTTCTCAGTTCAGGGCGACTTCAGTCAGTGTGGTTTCAGGAAATCTCTGGTATCAGAAAGTTTCTCTGTTAAAATTCTTATAAAAATTTATATGAAGTCATGGACTCCCTTTGTGTCTGTGTGTATGTGCGCGTGCAAGAGCTGGTAGTACCAAATATTGAAGGTTGCTTAACACTTACTATTACAAGACCCTGTTTTCAGTAGTTAATAGTTTTCCCAAATTTTAATCATTAAGACTGAAATTTACCATGCAGAGTCACTGTCTCAGCTTGATGTGTGGTTTTCTTGTTGTTTACATTTCAGATGAAAACTAAGTGTTTGCACACTCATACTGATACAGTATAATTGACATTTTACACAAAAGCCGAAATATACAATATCTCTGGTCCCTCCAGAGTTTATACCTATCGTCTTTTTCAAAGCCCAGGTTTACATTTTCAGACATGACTAGTAATTTTGAGTGCACAGGCACACCTTGAAAGAGCCTGATTTTCAGAAGTGTTGAGCATCCTTCTTTTGAAAATCAAATCCTTTCAAAGTGTCTCGAATTGGTGCACCCAACATAACCAGTCACTCTTGAAAATTTAGACCTGCCTGATCTCTTATGTCCTTCACCAAAGATAAAACACCCCACTGGAAATTTCACATGCGACTTCTCCATTCCAGGATGGAATTTTTGTACATCAAATTACATAAGGAGTTTTAGAAATGTGGGCTTTTGAAAAATTCTATGTTTGTGTAAAATGTCTTTCAAACCATGTTTTGACTCAGATCTGTGACACAATCTCACACAGCATCTTCAGACATTTCTTCTCCAAGGATCACTAATGGGTAAGAGAGCCTTTGGCAGGTTTAGTGGATAATGCATTTAGAATATGTAAGTGTACCTTTGTCAGCATTCATGAAATGTATCAATGGCCTGCCTACAGGGGCTATCCAGACCTTCCTTTAGGACTGTGGAGAAAACATTTAGTCTCCAAGGAAATACCCCTCTGCGTGCACTACCCTGCCCCCATCTAGCCCCATTCCTCTGCCTCCTTGGAAAGGACATCATATCAGAGCTGCCAAAAACACTGGGAGAAGGCCTGCAGTTCCCTTGTCATCCCAGCTGCAAGCACAGGGCTGGAGTGTTCTTACAGCACTCATTCCACTGAGCTCTGGTGACTGAGGAGCACTTGTTCCTCACCCAGGCCTGGGAGGGGTGTGACAATCCAGATCCTTTCCAGACCTGTAGTGAAGATAGGAGCTAAGAAACTCACTGTGCTAACCTGGCCAGTGTCTACATGGGGGGAGGGGGCTAGAAGAAGCTGAAGCAAGAGTGTCCTCTGGATACTCTCCTCTGGTTTTATTATGTCAATGTATTAACATTGACTTTAGATGGCACCCCAGTGTAGACATGGCCTTAGTGACCAATAAGGTATAGCCCCTAGGTTCTTTCCCTGGGTTCCTTGTACCTTTGAGTTCCCTGAATGGGCCTATAAGCAGCTAACTGCTGCAGCCATCCTGTCTGGGATGTTGCCCAGAAACACAGCACTAGTTGAAATACAGATACATCAAACATAATTCTGAAAGCTTACTCAGACTTTACAGAACTGTTGATTATTAATAGAGTATAGAGAAATCTGTTCTATTTGCAGTTTATAAAGTTGTTAACATCAATATATTTTTGTGCAGCATGATATCATACCTCATCTGCTTTCCTGCTTTAATTTTTTATGTCCATAACATATGGCATTAATTTTTATTCAAGACAATTTTAGGATTATTTGGACTATTATTATTCTGTGCTGTATCTGTGATTTCCCAAAACAAATACTGTGTGAACACAGAATAAGGATCTCCCATTATTATTATTAATAATAAACACCTAACACCATTAACGTGCACAGTGTTTTACAGAATCCAGAAAAGGCAAGTTGTTTCAAAAGTATCAAACACATGGTTTGCATGATGTGTTTGTAGCCCATGTGGCACATTCAACATTTGCAAGAATCTCAGTTTAAAAATAAACGTCTAACCCTTATGGTTCTGAAGAAAACATTCCAAATGTGAACTAAGTGTAACCACTGTGGTATGACTTTCCTGAATCTGCAGATGGTTTTAAAAAAAGTCTGATGTGTTTGCTTCCTGATCTACCATTAATCTTACTGGGATATTGACATTCAAGCAAAATGACACTTTAAATGTCAACATGTACCATTTCTTTGTTTGTTTTAGCAGATGGGATGGGGAAGAGGCTGGGAGGAAAACTAGGTGGGGGAGGCAAATTGAGAATTGTTGAGTGGAATCAAAGACAGAAAAGAAAATGAGAAACAGAGAAAAGAAGATGGAGAAGGAAGAGAAACAAAGAGAGTGGTGGCCCTAATGAGGAGTTATGATGGGGCATGCTCCTTTCACAGGCAGTGAAATGGCTAACCTGGGCCTGTTGACAATTGTTACCCTGACTGCACCTGGAGAATGGGCCAAGCTTAATTAGACATGAAGCTCAGCTTGGAAGGAGACAGATGGTGCCGTAAGGCAAGAATCTGAAGCAGAAGGGGCCTGCAGAGAGAAGAAAACCCTGCAGTCCCTCTCCAGGACTAGAGAGGGAGAGACCAGTAGGGTTAATAAGGCACAATAGGATAATTGGTCCTGGGATCCTCTTCAGAAGAAAACTGAGAAGTGACCAGGAACAAGACAGAGTAGCCATGTGGGTGGTACAGGCTCTGGTGGTATGTCCTGAAAAAAGATTTGGTTCTGGACTTCTTGGGACAGATCCCCAGGAAGTGTTCAGCTGAGGAAAAAAGCAGGGAAAAACAAGCAGCCAAGAGAGATGGAAGGTCAAAAGGGAAGGAAGGTGTAGCGTTAAAAATGAATTTATACCATAGAATTGCTTCAAACAGGGATTTCTATATGGAATATTCACTGATGAGGATACCATGCTCGTTCATTCACTAGTAACTCCATATTAAATTGTTTTCTTCATTTTGTATTGCTCAGCCTAAGTTTTGCTGGGAAACTTTATTTAGATGTATTTTTAACTTAGTTTGGATGTATGAATGAAGTGTGTGTGTGATGGGATCAGTCTCCAACTCCAGCCTGTCCTGATGACAAACTGCCGGCACCACATTGATGACTGAAGAACAATGCAATCAAACCCTGCAAAAAGCAAGAAGGATCCACCCTAAAAAGAAAGGGACAAAAAACCCCATCAAAAACAAGATCAAAGTCACATCTGCCATTAGTTGATGACTCATGGTCATAGAGTACACCGAGGCAATGTGACACAGCAAAATCCATGGATAAAAAGATGGGTGAGACTGCATAGCTGTGGGTAATGTTCTGCACACCATCCAAAAGTGTCAGTGCACAGCTGTGTGCCCGACAGAGACCCTGCTGTTCCTCATGCCCAGCTTCCCTGGCCAGGTAGCTGCCATGAGCTCCAAACACCAGCCACGAACTCAAGCTACGAACACAAGCTACAATCAGGACTGGTAACTATACATGAACAACAGCAGAACATCTGGAGTGCATGTGTGAATTTGTGTGTGTGTGTATTAAATATTAGTTACTAACACAATTGTGTTTTCCTAATAATAAATGTGGCGTATTGCCTTTTCCCCCTTAAAAAGTTCCTGGGTGCTGTTTTTGCACAACAAAGGACATGCTAGCAGTGAATTTGCTTACTACAGGAGCATATTTTCTTACTGAGTGATGCTGACAATTAAGTTCTGAACTAATAACCAAAAATAACAAAGTCTAGCTAGTGCATTAAAGCCATATTCTATTGCTGGGATGAAATCCTGGCTTTGCTGAAGTCAACGGCAAAAATACCATTGCTTCCTTTGGGCCAGGATTTTACCCCTGATCTCTACAAATCTCTCATTGACTAGAGTTAATCTGAAAATGGAACTCCCATTCCACAGGGAATTCTGAGAATTTGAAACTTGTTTTCATTCTGAATTGGAATGAAAAGTTGAAAATTTCCCATGGAACAGAAATTGAGAAAAAATTTCCATGGAACATTTAGATATCAATGGCTATGTCTACACTGGAAAAAGTTCAGTCGACTTGGTAAGTCAACTTAATAAGGTTTGCTTTAATTCAACTTAAAGCCAACCTTATTAAGTCAATTTAAGAAAGTGGACTAAGTCAACTTAAAGTTAAGTCGACTTAGTCCACTTTGTTAAGTCGACCTAACCACCTTAATAAAATAGACTTAAGGGTTACTCCCCTGTCCTCACCATCCTTAAGTTGACTTAAGGAGTCGACTTAAGGCTCAAGTCGACCTAATGGGCGGTTCCTATTAAGTCGACTTAAGCTTTCATTAAGTCGACTTAAGGAATTTCTTAAATCAACTTAATGAAAGTCTGGTGTAGATAGGGAGTAATTTAGGTCGACTTAAGGGTCTTTAAGTTGACCTAAATTGCTAGTGTAGACATACCCTATGAAACATTGTTTTGTACCATAACTGTTCCACTGAAAGTTTTGTTTGTTTGTTTTTGTCCATGATCAATATTGTTGGTCTTTCCAGTGTGGATGGAAGGGATTTTATTGTTCTAAATTTCTCCTCTGTTAAACAGGCTATAATTCAAAATGGAATTCAGTCCTCTCCCTAGGATGTGATTTATATTCTGGTCTTACAAAAAAGAAAGATTAATTCATGATTCAGATCAACTAAATAGCTGATGGAGGAGTGCCAGTAAGCATGAGATTTTTAAAGCTCATTCACTAATATAATTCAGTGGTCAAATTTAGTAGCTTTCCTCCTAGAATATAGCCATCAGTCTTGACTGTAACTAGGTTTAGTTAAACCCTTGTTATATCATCAAAATGGTTCCTCTTCCATGTATGTTCTTGGGTAGACATGACTTGTTTCTACTCAGAAAGGCATGCCTACAGCTTGCTATCCATGTTCAGTAGAATCAGGATTCATCTCAGCAGGACATGAAGCACTGCAGAGGCTATAAAGTAATGAAAAAGAAATTTGACAAGGCTAGGGTCCTAATTCAGCAAAAGTTAAGTATCCAAGAGCGTACATTAATTGTAACTTAAACACATGGGCTGCATCTACATTTGTAAATTAAGTCGACTTAAGCTTGCTACAGTTTTCTTAAGTCGCCTTAAGGAAAATAAAGTCGACTTAATGAAAATTAAGTCAACTTTATAAAACCTAGAATTATTTCGATTTAAGGCTTAATTCGACTTTTTAAAGTCGTATTAAGCCAGTGTAGACGTGGGGTACCCCTAAGTCGACTTAGGGATACCCCAGGACTACACCAGTGCCAGGGGGCACAGGTGGAGCCCTGCCCACCCTGTCCCTATGCCCTGCCAGGGTCCCTGTCCCCCTATGTACAATGGGGCAAAGGCTGAGCCTATGGCACTGGGCAAGGGGTGCCCCCTCTGCCCCCGTGGACCTGCCCTAGGTCCCCCTAGCCCCTAGAAGTAGACCTAGGCATCGAGTGTGGATGCTCTAGGTTGACTTTGTAAGTTCCCCCCAAAGTCGACTTAAAATTTAAGTGTAGACTCAATAAGTTGACTTAGTTAAGTCGACTTAGTTAAAGTCGACTTAAATTTCCAAATGTATACATAGCCATTGTGTCCAAAATGCATATCTGCTATCCTTTGAGAGAGGAAGCTCTCCAGTACATAAAGGAGAAAAAACCTGTTTAATCTATTTTTTTTGGGGGGGGGGAGTGGTGTAGAGAAGTGATTTTTAAGTAACAGCAATTATGCATCAAAAGGTATCTTGTCACTATAATTTTCGCTTCTAGGAAGACTAAAATTTAAAAATATCTGTTTTTTCAAACAGTAGTAATAAATCTGCATAGAATAGGTTAAATTTCTATGGAGGTATGGCAAAGATGAATCTGGCCTTAAATGATAATAATAATAATAATTAATAAATTAATATTTTGTGCATTTATCATGTTTTTCCAACTACAGCTTTCAAAGCCTTTATTAACATGAATCACCATTGGGATTTTGAATGTTTTGTTTCTAAAGTGCATGACCATACAAATGTTCTATATTTAAGGTACTTCTATAGATTGTTTCCTGTTATTTTGGACATAAATTATTTTTCAGTTCTTGGTAACTAAAGGTCTGGTGGCACTCACAGTGTGGAATTAGCCACAGGGAACTGAGAAATTACAGTTTATTCTGATACAGTGGGGAGCCTCTGAAAATGTTCCTGGATACAGCAGTCCATGAGGGACTTTCCGTGAGCTTTATCATGCCCACTCACTAATTACAGAAAAAAAAATCAGGTCATGAAATTGCTTCCAAAATGACAGTGGCCCCCACAGTTTATTACATTCCTGTAACAGCCACCTTGTGATAAGGACCAACATGGTTATCCTCTTATATTAGATCAGTTCAGCTTCCATTATTGGATGACATAGCATAGCATGGAACACTGGAACCAAATCCAGCATGAGAACATAATTTCTCTATTATTATTTCAGGTCCAAAGTCCCTTAAGTTATTTTTTTCCACAGGTAGTAAGGATTCTGATGGTGCTGCTATTCATGAACTACTGTTCAACAGTTGCCTGAACTAAAGTTGTTCGCTGAACTGCATCTCTGGGTGCATCTACACTTACAAATTAAGTTGACTTAAGCTTGCTTGAGTCGACTTAATTTACTCTGCATTTACACTACAATTTCCTTAAGTCAACTTAAGCTGCTGCTTAAGTCAACTTAAGGAAATTTAAAGTTGACTTTATAAAACCTAGTATAAAGTCGACTTTACTGGCTAAGTCGACTTATTTTATTTAGTCGATTTAGCCAGTGTAGACGCAGATTAGCCCTAAGTTGACTTAAAGTCGACTTAAAGGGCTCCAAGGCTCCCCCACTGCCCTCCCTGCCAGGGTGGCTGGCACAGCCAGAGCCTGGCATGCCCCCCAACAGGGCTGGACAGAGCCCTGCCCACCCGGCTCCTATGCCCTGCCAGTGTCCCTGTCCTGCTCAGCCCCAATTGTACCCTAGTACAATGGGGAAAATGCTGAGCCCCCTGGTACTTGGCAAGGGGTGCTGCCCCCTGCCACCATGGACCAGTCCCAGGTCCACCTAGCCCCTACAAGTCAACTTAGGTGTCCAGTGTGGATGTGCTAAGTCGATTTGGCAAGGTCCACTTTAAATCGACTTACTTTTTGAGTGTGGAGATGCTAAGTCGACTTATTTGGTCAAGTGTAGACATAGCTTCTGTTATGATAGCTGTTTTATAAGGGTAATTTCACTATCATATACAGGTTATCAGTTAGATGTGGATTTTAAAAAAACATCATGCCTACAATGAAATTGGCAAAATTTTCCTCAGGACTAGGCCTAGGCCCAAGCAGTCACTTTTTAGGGCAGATATGCACAGCAGCTGTGCCATATTGTTTTCACTGTTTTCCTTTTAACATTTTTCTTCTTATAAAAATGAAACCCTTTGATAATCCAGCTTCATTTTGTTTCCAGTTTTGGGAATGCCTGAAGCGGGGAAGTACTAACTGTGATTCCAAGGATGAGATGTTGATGGTACATGCCCATCCCAGCCTGTTCTGTATTTTCTAATCATACTGTGCAGACTTCAGTGGTTCAAATCTTTTGACACAAGAACGTATAGGAATGGCCATACTAAGTCTGATCAATGGACCAACTAGCTCTCGGTGCATCTACACTTGTAAATTAAGTCGACTTAAGCTTCTCTACGTCTACACTACACTTTCCTTAAGTCAACTTAAGCAAGCTGCTTAAGTCGACTTAAGGAAAATTAAGTCGACTTTACTAAACCTAGTTTAAAGTCGACTTTAGGCTTAAGTCGACTTTCTAAAGTCGACTTAAGCCAGTGTGGACGCAGAGTAACCCTAAG